>JAHXMU010024677.1:0-27228 GCA_019455685.1 Philornis downsi
AAAAAAAGACTTCGACTTGCAACTTCGAGTAGCAACTCCTTCGGAAGGATAAGACTTTTGAAACACTGTCACCGAATTGGAGAAAGAATTCAGAAGTTTCTCTACGGTGCGGATTAAAGATAAGGGTGTATACTTTTGTCACTACTGAAGCTACTGAACAAAAGAGTATATCATGGAAGCACAGTACTTCCCCACAATACTGTATCTTTGTTTAGTTCAGTGTTTCTAAATAGTCCATCCCAAACGATACTGAATGTACGACTACGTCTGAATTAATTCAACTGCTTGGAAATATTCTGTAGTTGTTTAAAGAGCAAACTCAGAGAAATGCATTATCTATATTTTGTTAATCATTTTTAACGAGCTCATCCCGCCCGGATGGATTGCCAAACTTACGCAAGTGTGGCTGCGTTTAAAATCGTTCAAATTCAAGTTCCATAATTATGGAAACGGAGTCACAATTGTAAACATAACAACCTAGTCCTTACACCGAATCTTTTTCGTATATATTCCTCCTCCACAATCTGTTATTTCTTTTTGAACCGAATAACTTGATTATCCGGCGCCCTCCAGTTCTTCCGGCACCATCGAAATAAAAACGAGGCTTGACAAGTTGGAAAATGTTATTATTTGTTAGATGTCGCTGTTGTTGTTATTGCACTAGTGGTTTTCGCTTCTTCCATTTTGTGTCATTTTATGGAAATAATATTCTTGTCAGGATTAAAAAGGATACGTGACTAGAAATATCAAAAGAAAAACGTAACTATTTGAAACAATGAATTTCCAGCGGGGACAGGGAGAACGTTCTTACGAATGTGAGGGGTTATGAACGGGCAAATATTAGCAACAAGACAAAGTCAAAGGAAAAAAAGGAACACAAAATGACAATATAGAAATGACACAGCAAAGGAAAATTGAGCGCACACCAGATCGTTCGTGCTGCGAGAAAAGATAGAGACCACGAGCCAGGGAGATGCAAGACTTTAACGGAATTTTAAAGACTTGCACCGGAGAAAAACTACACATGTACGTGGGGGTTTGCAAAGACCTTTTTGTGTTTTTTCTGCAAGCAAAATCCCAGTTGATGAGGAATGAAATGTGATGTGATGCGATATGAGTGAGATGAGATAGCAGAAAGGAGTGGATATGTTATGCAAAACAAGGAAACATTTGTTTTTACTTTGTTGCCACTTCCTATTATAGTTCATAACGGCAATGTTTCCTATTCCGTACTTGTTACTGGGCTTTAACGAATATGCTCAGCCTTTTAGGGCATAGCACAGTGGTGTATGCAGCAAATACTTTGTTCAGAAATGCGAACTATGGGAAGTTGGAAAATAGCAAAAGATTAAAAAGGCATGATTAAGAAATGCTTTGCAAGAAAAAGAAGCTTTGTATTTACCTAAATTTTCTCCAACACAGAGAAAATTGATTTATGCTTACAAGCAGAAGCGACTTGATTCCCAATTTATTGTTTTGAGAAATTAAATGTTTTCTAAAAAAATCGCTATTATGGAAAATTGTTATAACCATCGAAATATATAGAATTTTGAAATCACTCTTTCACAGCAATATATCTCTTAAGGATGTAAGCAGCAATAGTAAAAAAAATATTCTTGCATATATCAATATTTAGTGACATCACATAATTTTCCAAAAATCGCTGTTTCGAAAATTTGCTGTAACTTTTGAACTATATCGAATTTCGGGATTGGACGCAAACATGTGTATAAATGTCGAAAATAGCAATAGCAAATAAACCCGATTTTGCCTTAACTCCACTTAATTCGGGTTTCCTTGTAACTACTGGTATGTACTAACTCACAAAGTTAGCATTAATTTTTGGGTCCATGTAGCCTTGTCCTCTCTTTATCTACTTACATGTGTGGTATTTTGACAAGAATTGGAATGGCGATTTCGAATCGACGATAGATGTCGAACTCTGCTATCAACGAAGCAGCTTGGGGATGGCTGAGGTGACAGTCTTTTAGACCGTTATATTAATCGAAATTTAAGCATGTAATCCTACTATTGGGGAATAGGGAAATTATAATCTAGGCTTTCTGGATATTACTCATTTGGGAATAAACAGAACTCCTGCACAATTTCTTAAGCAGCTCACGGCTTTACATCTTCGGACCGGTATCGCATAGTATTGCCGTCAGATATCCGTCTGGTGGTAGCTAAAGTAAGAGGACAACTAGTTGGAGTCACTCAGAAAGCATGGTAACTCCGATGTGTCTTAGGTAAATAAGTAACATCAGGTACTGAAGCCCAAATCGTATACCAGCCAAGGACTAGTTGGCGGCTCTAAAACTAAGATTGGATTAGATAGCCGGATAAGAAGCACATCTTGAATAGTATTATTGTGGAAAGATGAATGAAAGTTAAGAAACGAACCTCCCTCCACTTCCCAAACGTTATAAAGATCATGATTTAAACATAAAGCTGTCACTTAGGAAATAAGATGGACGGAACCACAGACAAGAATTCATACAGATAAATTATTTGATCGGAAATTTTTTCAGAGAGGGGAATACGTTAATAATCGAAAAATATGATATTGTTGCTGCTTTCAAATTATACCAGCTACGCTCAAAGAGAAGCAAATTCCACTCATTTTGGATGCAATTTGATCTCAAAGTACATCGTTGCCATTCATTTGTAAGAACATGGATAAAAACATGAACTGGATGAGAACATAAAATGTGTTTCAATCGATCTCTACCAGTCGATGTAAGATGACAGGTTAGTGGATGGTGGGGTACATTGCAAGTCCATTCGGAATTGAGGATTGCTACGTAAACCTAAATCGGTCATGGTACCATACAGCTTTCAACGTATCGGACTGTTAAAGGTAGCTTTATAGTTGGCAAAAATGGTGGCAGATGTCGATCCGTTTTTTTTTTGTCTCTTCTAAAAGATTTATCGAGCCTAAAGCCGCATTCGATAGATACTTATGAACATGTCATATTGCACTTGAATTTTAAATATCAGGCATGCATTTATTAGGCCAAAAAGTGTTTAGGAGCTGATGCTTGCTGAAAATCAGCTCATTGACACCGGACTTAAAGAGCTCTGCCGGTTCATCATAAGGAACCACAGCCTTATTGGTCTGTGATATTACTAATTAGATTTAATTAGATTTCGTTTTGTCTCCTTGCCTTCGCCTGTATGCTTCGTCTGTAATTGACATGATTTCCTCCCTTGAGCTGCCATCCGAAACTAGTAACTTATAGAAATATTTTTTCCATAATTGCAGGACACCCTGAGTGCCTGTGGCCAGATTTACATTGTTACCCTCACTGGTGGGGTCTCCGTTACACCATTTTTGCTTTAAATCTTTTGGTAGAATTTTGGAGCTTCACCTTTATGCTTGTACCTTTCTATATTGTCACTTTTTCTGTTTTTCACAACTGATTCCGCCCCTCGGTGTACCACTTTTCTCTTCTCCTCGCAGCATTTCAGCATTCACTTTCAGCGTTCCCATGTTTGTAACATTCTTATTCTTAGGCATATTCCCACATTGTTCATCATTCTTGGGGTTGCCGGAGTGAGATTTTTCATATAAAAGTATGGGTTTTGCTGAAGTTGCTATCGAATGCCCGGTATGCCGCCGCTTTGTGTTAGCACTGTGGTGAGTATGAGATATTCTTATGAAAATGTTTAACCTTCTAGCTGAAGTGGTACGACCTTGTCCTTGCTTTCAGCTGATATACTCGTATGTACAGAAGGACATTTCTAGACCGTCATAGATTTTTTGACGATATTTTATGGAGTCTGACATGACTGTTTCTGACATGACTGATGAATGATATAACGAACTGAGTATACCCATATCATATGATGATGGGGTCAATTTTATTGTAGTGTAACTCGACAACGTTGCATTTATGCCAGATGTTGTTAAAACAACACTTATCCTCCATTCCTTCCTTGATCTGGTAGATATATCATTGCCATTAGCTGAAAATTGCTCCGAATCACGTACTTACCTTAAATGTAAAGCATGTTTGTTAAAATACTCGCGCGACTCCTATGTACATTAATTGTACTATTTCAAAAAGTAATTGGAATCGATAGACTGGTAAACATTTATTTGTATATCGGCAGTTCCAATGAAATATGTAATTTTCGCAATTATCGTGATCTTTACTGACATTTTGGAGTGCTCTTGTCATGAGTATACCTTATAAGACTTCATTTGGAGAAAATGTGTTTAATATAGATAAAATTACAAATGAACTTCCAAAGCTTTGGCAATTATATCAAATGACTATGAAAGAGTATTTGTGGGGAAGCAATGTTTTCATTATTAGTATAGTGACAGATTTAATGAATGAATGGCTTCCTAAAGAATATTAATAATGATAGTGCAGCAAATCGATATTTATAGCATTTAATAATCCATATTATTGCTATATAATTTCTCTAAGCGAAGTATTATAAAACTAAGCAGGCTATAAAAACTTTATTATGTTTGTAAGAACACGCTATAATATTAAAAATGGGTCCACAACATTCGCTGCGTCATTTTCAACATTTATCGTTCTTTAATAACATATTTGGAGCCGCATTCAAAATAATTGAATGAAGATTTGAAGAACGTTTTTAATATGAAGATTTGATTTAAAAACGTTAAATAAATATTTATGAATACGGATTTTAGTTATAAAAATATTAATCTGTTTCTGATATTCCAAAATTAACATCGGGCTAAGTAATGCATTACAGGTTTTTGTCAATGTTTTACCCACAATTAGGTTTCTTATTGAGATCGTTATAAACTTATAAAGCACTTCAAACACGAGTTCATTGAAAATATGATCTTGCACTACTTGGAATGCAACTCTGTTGCTTTTAAAATTCTGGCAACAGGTAACACAACCTGAACCGAATACATTTCTGGTTCATTCCCAAAAATAAAGACCAGTGTGTGTTTACGTATAGGCCAGTATTTCATATATCTGATTGAGATGAAACTTTGTTGGGTTCTCTACTGCCTGTCTGGGATTGTTTTCAGATGGGTTTGGTTGCCGTGCGAGGGCTGAACAGCAAACCATTTCAATAAATGTGATCTTTTTGCATTATATAGATTAAATTGCTTTTTGCAATAGTAGTTATTTTCTTAAGAAATTCATATTTTTATTTCTAAGCTTGCTCTTTGGTAGAAACCCAAAAAAAGGGCCTTAATAGGATTTTATTTTTGGTTGAATATCCGAAAAACAAATTTTTGAAAAGAGTGATTTTTCGTACACAAATTTCATTCAAGTGAACTTATTCACATATATCTTCACGTCCTTTTGCGTTGCTGCCATGTTAGGCAGTACTAAATGCTTAATGAGTACCCAAAGGGTACCCATGAATCTAGGAACATATAGGTATAAGTTAAACATGGTAACAATATAACCAGAGAGGGCGTAGTTAATCGGTCGATTTTTGTACATTTTACGCACATTTATAAATCTATATAATTGCCAAGAATTTGATTAATTTTAGGCAACAAATTAAAGATTACAGGGGAAAATACAATTTAGATGAATCGGTCAATTTGTATAGGAGGTACCAGAATGGGATCGGTAACGTCGCCTATTTTTGTCAAATTTATATGGGAGGCATCAGAATGGGAGCGGCAATGTGCTCCGTTTTCATTTTAAGATATTGCTGTGCCAACCACTGAATGTGTGCCAAACTCGACTAAAGACATAAAGAGTAAGAACCTACAATTTGCGTAGCTGTTGGTTACGGATGAGGAATTACGAGGGCGGCCCCAAAACTAACCGACCTAACAAAGAAGACGTGTAAAAGTTGGTCAAAATTGTCTTTATTTGTCATTATAATCTCCTTTCAGTTCGATACACTTTTTCCAGCGATAGCTTCTATACCCTGTTTGTCCTTAAAATAGCCGTCAACGGCACACTTCATCTCTTCATTGTTAGCAAATCTTTTACCACCGAGCCTTTTTTTTTAGTTTTGAAATAGAAAATAGTCCTAGGGAACTAAATATAAGGTGCGTGATGAAGCAATTCGAACTTTAATTTATTAATATTAATATTATTTTAATGAAACAACACTTTCATTTTCACCAAATGCTGTGTTTTTTCCATAATTTCACCACCTAAACAATGCAATAAATTAATGTAATATTCGCCGTTTATGGTTTTTCCTTTCTGAAGATAATCAACAAAAATAAGTTCATGTGCATCCCAAAAAACGCCAAAAAGACGTCATGACCTTGTGTGCATATGGAACTGTTTTTGCTTTCTTTGTACACGATTCTCCTATTCCAGTCCACTGCTTTGACTGTTCCTTTGCCTCAGGTATGAAGGGGTAGACCCATGTCTCACCCATGGTTACATGTAAATCGATACAAAAATTCGGCTTTATGCGGTTAAACATCGCCAAACACTCAATTGAAACATCTTGACGAAGCTGTTTTTGGTCTATTGAAAGCAAGTGCGGCACCCATCTTGTGCACTGTTATCTCATCTTCAGCCAATAGGTCAATGCCCATCGGTTCAGCTCACATATCCTCAGTCAACGATCGTCCAATACCATATTGTGGATTTTCAGGCGTGAACACCACAATTAGCCGACCACTACGATGTTTGTCTTGGCGGCTCGTACGGCTTCGTTTAAACTCTGCTACCCAATAATTTACAGTCATAAACGAAGAAGCAGGCTTTTAGCTACCCCTGCTTTAATATTGGTTGGACTAAGACTTTTCTAATTGGAATATTGAATTACATAACGGTGACCAATTTTTTTCATTTTTTACAAACTCACTGAGATCGTTTAATTTTGATGGCTTAAATAAAAATACTAAATAACGTGGCAGTTTGAAACTTAAAACATACATATGTTCTATAAGGTTGCCACTTTTTTCCAAAAAAATTCTTTTTTAAACTACTGGCATTATCTATATAACTGGTCCGCTAGTTTTGGGAACGCTCTTGTACTTTAAATGCTTCCTCCAGTGTGCTAAATTTTTTCCGTGTCAAAGGGTTTATAACTTCACGACTGATTACTGAATAGAACGTAATTCATCAAAAAACTTTAAACGGTTTTAATGTGAAAATGTTTGCTGATCTTAGAGATTGTTCGCATGTGTAGGCCATCGCAGCCAAGACCTAATTTGGGCCTTTGACTACGGGTTGCTCATCCCTAATTGCAATGAACTGCAACCCCGACCTACATACGAGGTATGTTTTAGGCATGAAACGTGCAGCAGCGAAGAATGTTCCAAAATTGCTAAATTTTGAGCATGGACATCGCTCAGGAGCTGTTGAACGTCATCAACGACGGTCCAGATTTTCTTAAAAAGGTCATAGCTGGTGACGAATCATGGGTGTATGGCTATGACATTGAAACCAAAGCCCAATCATCCCAATGGAAGCGTCCAGCACAGCCGTCCAAGACCGAAAAAAGCACGTCAAGTTCGTTCAAATGTGAAGGTTTTGCTCACTGTTTTCTTCGATTGCAATGGCGTGGTGCATTATGAATTCTTGCCACAAGGTCGTACGGTCAATAAGGAATACTACCTTGAAGTTAAGCGCCGTTTGCACGAAGCAATTCGTCAGAAATGCTCAGAATTGTGGAAAAACCAATCATGGATTTTGCACCATGATAACGCACCAGCTCACACATCGATGCTTGGGCGTGAGTTTTTGGCCAAAAACAAAACCGCAATCATGCCTCAACCACCGTATTCACCGGACTTGGCCCCCGCTGACTTTTTCCTCTTCCCAAAACTGCAGACACCAATGAAAAGAAAGGGTTTTGCTACGATTGAGGAGATAAAAGAAAAATCGAAACAGGAGCTGTTGGCGATACCAAAAAGCACGTTTCAGAAGTGTTTCGAGGATTTGGAAAAAACGCTGGCATACGTGTGTTATATCTGAGGGGGATTATTTTGAAGGGGACAAGATAGTTATTGATGAATAAATAAATAATTTTTGAAAAATTTGAAAATAACTGTTATTTTCCGGTCACACCTCGTATGCAAATGTACTGATTACCGACTAGAAACTTCAAAACACAAAAGAAGTTTCGATTATATTGCTGTTTTTGTTTTGCTTTGTGATTAGTCTGATAGTGCTCACAAAAGAAAAAAGTCGTTACAAAAAGGAAAAAATTGTTTGTTTTTTCTAAGTTTTTGGTGCGGTGTTTTTTGATCCGGTAATCGGTTGACTTGCAAATCAACAGAGATAATTTAGTGTATACTCGTACACTTCAATAGACTAAAACAATTTTTTTTAGAATGAAATGGCTGAATAAAATTGATATGGAGACACAAATAAAAACTTATAAAAGTCAGCTGAAGTTGTTATGTCGAATTTATTTTCTTCAGGTCAAAAATATATCCACTAATCAATATATATACGGGGTTACCCATATTCGACGGACCCATCTGGCAACGCCATAACTTTTGACAGAGATGTCAGATCGCTTAATGACATACCGCGTTTGAAGCGTCAGTCCAAGCAGATTTTTACCATGGAACAATACACGCCACGCGAGCGCTCTGAAATAGTTGAAATTTACATTCAACAGAAGAAGTCAATTGTGAAAACTCAACGTGCTTTTAAAATATTAAAAAATGTGAGAAGTGCGCCTTCTAAGAACACCATTAAGCGTTTATACGAAAAATTTTCGACTGGTGAGGCTCTTTCTAATCCGAAGAGGCCAAATAAAAGTCGACCAAGGCGATCGGCCGAGAATATCGCTGCCGTACGAGCCAGTGTTGAGAGGTCCCCAAGAACATCCCAAAAACGCCGTTCTCAGCAGTTGGGCATGGCTCGGTCCACTTTACAACGGATTATTCGCGTTGATTTGCATTTGTTCCCGTACAAAATTCAATTGACGCAAAGATTGTTGCCTGCGGACAAGCCTTGTCGATTGGAATAGGCCCAACGAGTCATCGAAATGGCCGATGATGACGAGCAATTTTGGAACAAAATTATCATGTCCGATGAAGCCCATTTCACATTGAATGGGACCGTAAATAAGCAAAATTGCCGTATTTACGCCACTGAAAATCCTCAGGAGATTCAAGAATTGCCTCTTCATGGCGAAAAAGTCACAGTTTGGTGCGGCGTTAGTGCGAAAACGGTCATTGGGCCGTTTTTCTTCCAAAACGAAAATAGCCATGCTGTTACCATCAACCAGGAGCGTTGTCGCGACATGATGACCAATTTTGTGATGCCAATTATTCGTCGAAAGCGTATGAGGCAGTTCTGGTTTCAACAAGACGGCGCTCCACCGCACACAAGTCGCATAACAATCGATTTTCTGAAGAATTTGTTTCCGGGCCGTTTGATGTCGAAAAGTGGTGATGTGGACTGGCCACCGCGTTCGCCCGATTTGACGCCCGCTGACTTCTTCTTGTGGGGACATTTGAAGTCAAAGCTTTACGTTAACAAGCCAAGGACCGTAGAAGAGCTCAAGGACAACATTCGTGAAGAAATAGCCGCTATTCCGGCCGAAATGTTGGCGAAAACGATGGAAAATGCTGCAAAAAGGGCACAATACGCCATCAACGCCAGAGGCGGCCATTTGAGATATATCATATTCAAAAATTGATGTAAACAAATCTACTTGGAACAAATTAAATGAATAAGATTGCCAACCGCCAAATTTTTATTTTTTTCTTTGATTTTTTTTTTAAAAAACATGGGTCCGTCGAATATGGGCAACCCTGTATGTACGTCTAACTCGTACTCTCCGTAGGTTCGAGCAAACTACATATTTTCAGTATTTGCTTAAATAATATATATTACGCTTTACACAATTGGAAAAAACCTCATTATAGATATGTTTAATGACATCTTTGGATTTAACCTTAAAATTTTTGTGTTTTTTTGTTGATAACATTTTTAGATTATTATTGATTTTTTTTGCTAACTTATTGAACCTTTTTCAATATAAAGAGAGTCTGAAATAATTTGCATTTTCTACTAAAAAGTGTTACAGTAGCAGCCAACTTAAAGGTAAACGATGTGATACCGAAAAGTTCTTGCGGTGTTGAAATAATGACTTGTCGTTCGAATAATGTTAATTTTTTTTTGTGCTAGGTTCAACCTGCGATCAAGCGAGCGTGTGCTAACCATCGTGCCGCGGTCCTTCCTATTAATTAAAAATGCATTGAAAATTTACTCTTTCATTAATAAAATATCAACGTTAGTATGAAAATCAAAGTCGCACAATATCTAGGCCTTCATAATGAATATTTTGAGGAAAAATTGTAATTTGAACTCAAGTTACATTACTATTTTAATAAATTTCGCGTCTGGACACAATTTCAAAACATAATCTCATAATCGATTTCACTGTTTGACAGTTTTAAGCGCATCGAGAGAAACTCGTCATAAAAAGACAGCAGTTTTTGATAAATTTTAATATTACCTTTATTCTCGTACAACTACTTAAATTTCACCTCATCGAATCAAATCTGCCTAGTGGAATATAACTTTGAAATGATCATTTACTGCGTATTTTAATATAATGGGTTATCCACGTATTGGTTTCAAAACCGCTGGTCTGGCAAGGTTGTCAGCTGTTAAATACGTGTCGTCGGAAGTGTTGTTTATTTAGCGAAAGGTTTGTCATTTAAGAATATGAATCGTTTAATAACCGAAGGACGTGTAAAAATAGTTAAAATTTACTACAAATGTGGTGATTCAAATGAGGACACTTTTCATAACCGATTTTCTGTGCAAGGAATTGACAAGATTATCAAGAAATTGAAGAGGCTTGAAGCGTTACAGATGTGGTCAGGCCTGGGCATCATCGCAATGTACGTACTGTCAAAAATATAGCTTCAGTTAGTATAAATGTGGCGGATAATCAGAATTTCAAATCACAACGCTGTGGCAGTATGATAACCGGATTTTTTTTCTTTTCCTGCTATTAATTATTATAAACTGGACGATATGTGGTTTCAAAAAGATGCGCAAAGCCCGTGTTTACGCGGATAATCCTCAAATGTGGGAGCATTTGGAAATTAACGTTCGCCAAGTTATCGCCGAGATACCGCCCAAAATGTGTGGAAAAGTGGTTGAAAACTACCTCAAAAGGAGGTACATAATGCAAAGGTCCAAGTATAATAATAAAATAAAAGTTTCATCGATATCATAGCTTGATATGTGTTTTATGCTTTTGAATCCGAAAAATGGATAATCCTATATAATAACCTGCTAATTAAAGATTGCCCTTTAGCAAAAGGGGTAATACCAATCGTGCTACAATAAGGAATTCAAATACAATTTTTTTGTAATCAATGCTTTTAATTTATTTGTAGAAAATTCAGTTTTATTTTATATAACTAATTGGTTTTGAAGATGATAGACTGTAAATGACCTCCATGCTCATTCACGCATATGCGACATCTGATCAGAAAATTACTCATTCGACTCTTCAGTTGAAGTCGATATCGCCCCAATTCTTGTTTCAATGGTCTGCTTCAATTCCGTCAAATTCCTTGGTTTCGTTTTGTACACATCTTGCTTTACATAACGTCATAAATGAAAGTCTGATGCAGTCAGGTTAGGTGACTTTGGGGGCCAGAAATTGGGAATTTTTAGATTTTGGAAAAGAAATTAAATTCTTTATTGCTTTAGTAGTATCATTCATTCATCTTTACTTTCTAATTAGCGCAGTGTCTGTCGAAAATTATTTAGCTGATAGACAGGTTTAATATTAATAGACCAATATGGAGCTCCGTCATAAACTGTCTGGCATTGTGAGCGATTGTTCCATCTTGCTGGAATCAAATGCCATTGAAACGAATACGTCTTTGGCACAGGTCTGAATAAAAAAAAGCTCCTTTAGCATCTTAAAAAACGGTCCCCGTTGGTCCCCGTTTTGTGTTTGTAGCACGATTAGAGCGCCAGCCTGTATTATTGATTTACATATCATTTTTAGATGTTATATGAATTCGAGAATCGAATTAAATTATAAATATATGTTATATCTTAAATATTACATATAATATATAATAATATATCTTATCTAATAAGTAATTTAAATACGAATAAAGATCTTATCTGTTAACTTTCCGCTTACAAAATACAGTAATTTTAAATGTGTCACTAAACATTTTCTTAAAAAAAGTAAACTTTTTTCTGAATGCTTTAGTCTTTTCTAGTTTTTTTTTCGTAAAAGTTTCGCTTTTATTCCATTATAAAATTCTGGCAACACTCATGGTTACCAAACATCGCCATTTATGTTTGATAGAAACAGCCGCTGAACTTTCTGTGTCTTACATAGCAATCAATAGCATTGTACACAATTGGGGGTATTTAACGCTTTGCTGCTCAACTAGTTCCGAAATACCTGAATTTCAAAAAACTAGATGGCGTAAAGGTTGCTAAAGACATCCTAGAAAGGGTCAATTCTTACCTCACGCTCATATAACGTATTATAACTGGTGATGAGATATGGGTTTACGAGACTGAGACTGGATCTCCTGAGCCAAAAACGAAAAACCACATCAAAGCTAAGGAAACGTTGACTGCTTTCTTTGTTTATTGTAATGTTGTGCACTCGAAATTATTGCTGGAAGATCAGACGGTAAATAGAAAATATTAATTGGGCCTTATGCGGCGTTTGAGAGAAAAAATTTGTTGAAAAAGGACAGATTTTGAGAAAAAACACTCATGGATCTGCATGAAGTTCCATATTAGAAAGCTATCATTGTGGACGAATATCTCGTCAAAAAAAGTTTTCATTGAACAATACCCACATTTATCTGATACGGCCCCTACTGATTTCTCTCTTTTCAAAATCCAAATTTTTTATGTTCGAGGTGCTCATTTCTAGCCTATAGAAGACATAGGAGAGAATTCGCTGATAGAACTGAAATCTTTTCCGGAAAATACGCTTGCAAAATATTTTGATGATTAAATTATTCATTGAATTAATAATAATATTCTGTGTTGTATTGACCAATGCCAGGTATTTTTTTACAGAATATATTTCGCTATCATTTCTTCTGAATAGTGGAAATCGCTGGAGCATATTCATTAGTACGGATATTTTTCATTAATGGAAGTAAAGCCTGCATTTGAATTCACTTTTAAATTCTTGTCAGCAATTATTAATTACAACATCCAACGAGAATTCTTTGCAATTTTCTAAAATATATAAAATTCAAATATTAAAAGCAACCACAGCATCATAAAGAATTATGGCATATTGTCCAATTGGCCCCTAGGATATTTTAGGTATCTCTCAAATTTTCAAATTTGCAAACTGTTTGCGTGTAGATGTGTGAGAGGCAATGAGGGTTCCAGTGTAAGTGTATGGTTGCATATCCTGGCTAAGCTTTTCGCCGAAAAAAAAATGCTACATGATGACCATTTGACTGCAGGCGCTACGTGTTGTTTGTGCTAAGTCAAGCGTTTAGAAGAGTTGGAGCCATAACCTCATACCATATGCAAGCAATCCTGTAGATTTCTGGAATGATTTACATACTGTGTGTAAATATGTACACATCTGTTTGCATATGCACACATCTGTTTGCACCCGTTACCTTAACATTTACATACATTTGAACGCCTATTATAAGGTGTAGTAGAAATAAATCCATTATTTTTGCATGACATCAAAGGCTTTATTTAGCATAGTTACAATAATACGGTTAAAGTCAAATATGCACTCTTTTGTTTGATAGCTTGAAGTCATTTTGAAGGTAATGCCATAGAAACCCTCGCCTCCATTGGCAAAGAAATGGGATTGTCGATTTTCAATGACTTTTCTTAAAGCGAATTTTTCACTAAATCATTCGTCATATACAGCAATAGTTAGTAAACATTTAGTGACAGGCCCACACTATAGGGAGGACGCACAAGAACCTCCAAACCAAGCCGGAGCTTCTGATGAGACATTATCGATGCGTGCGACGGAGCACAATTTCTCTCCTATTGACCAAAGCTGGCCGCTTCTGGTTGATTGCTTTATTCAGAAGGACTAACTGTTGACAATACAAGAGCGGATTAAGAGTTTGGCCAACAGCTCGTAGTACATGGTTTCCTGCTAAATCTACCAAACACGCAGCAATTCTATCCTTGCCGTTGTTTTCGACGACTCATTGAGACTCGATCACGAACGTTTTCGACTGACGTTGTCGTAAGTTATCCACTTTTTGTTGCGATTCATTATCGATATGCAGATGGAAATTTAGTCCATGAGATTTTTTGCGTTAACTCGTGGGGCACCCATACATTGAGTTTCTTTTTATATTTAGCCTTATTCAAGTGGTTACAATCAGTTGCTTGCGCTATGTTTAGTTTCTGAGCAATCGAAACAGTGCTCACGGTATACGGTGCTCGGACATGACGATTTTAACTTTA
The DNA here is from genome assembly GCA_019455685.1 of Philornis downsi. Lineage (NCBI taxonomy): Eukaryota > Metazoa > Arthropoda > Insecta > Diptera > Muscidae > Philornis > Philornis downsi. The sequence goes on from JAHXMU010024677.1 coordinate 14,352, forward strand.
TCTATCGACATTTTCGACAATTAGCCTTCCAGAGGTTAGTGCATTTTTGACATCAAAATTACCGGAGGGGAATCAATGAGACAAAATTTGCGAGTGATTGACAGCTACAATTCCCGACCGGCTTGTGTTCTCGCCTTTATCGAGGAAAAATTGTAAAATATGACGTATTTTCTCTTTGTTAGTGTTCATTTTTGAGGCGTTCCCAAACAATACTCTCTGTGTAGTTTTTTGACTACGAAGTCTTATCTTCCTAACGCAATCCAGCATAACTCGATGTAATCTAAACAACGCGATATATGGATTGCTAAAGCCATCTATTGGGAAAATAATAGGTTTCTTTTTACTACACCGTATATATGCATACATATATACATATGTTTATGCATGTATGTATCTTTTACATATATTTTGAAGGAATTGCATACCCAGAAGCTTCCGCCATCTGTGTGTGTTTGTGGAGAATAATTCAGGTTGCTGTGTTGGCCCCAGGGTTATTTCATATTTTGTGACCATAGTAATGCGGCCATTTCGTTATTGCAGCTGGAAAGCTAAAAGAAATGTCACATCACATGACTTCAAATTTGAAATTACTGTTATTTATAAATAGAACTATGCCGAGACCCAAATATGTGTGCGGTTATAAAATTGCATTTATGTATGCAGATATCACTTGCTGGTGTGCCTAAGGACATTGCATTTCGCGTCTTTTTGTTGACGAATCATGACAATTGACGAAGTGCCGCAAAAAGTTCCCCAGTAAAATGGATAATAACACAACACAACATCACAAATAGTTAGTATTCTGAAACATTTTACAGAGTTTTGTCTCGTACATGATACTTGGTTGGTACTTCGTATTCCATTTGTAAATTGATTCTAAATCCAAGAAAAGCTTGTGACTTAAGCTTATGATGTGGGGTACATTCTCGATGGGTAGGGAGTGAAAATATTCCATAAATATATGCAAAACACTTTATGTACAACTGCGTGTACAACAACTTTTTCGTCATGTCCTTTCATTTTAGCGAAAACTGTATTTCTTTGGTCGTCTTTAGTAACCTGTAACAAAAATTGTTTGTTATAAGCCATTTGAGACATACGAGTGCACATACAAAATATTAAATGTCCGGCCGAATACGCAGCGAGAGGGAGATGTGTGCAAAAACGATTTGACAGCCTAATATAAAGAATAGAATGTTCGTGTTACGAGACCAGTTGAGTAATAAGTAATGAGGGGAGTAAAAATTACCTCATATTCACTGCTAGTTACTCCTGAATAGAACAGATTACTGCCTGCTTATGGAGAATGATTAAAGGTCATTATTTATCAGTCGCAGTCATGAGCAATGGGCCAGCTACATTATTCACCCCTCATGAGTACCAATTTCTACTCACGAGGCTTAGAGTATTAATCAATGTTTGATTTCTCATGAACCGCAGCAGCGAGGAATGAGGGAAGCTGGTTTTTACTTATTAGTCATGAGCAGTTTGCTATGCACGAGTGATCAAATATGAACTTCATTGTAAAGTTATTGAAGAAATGTCGACGATGAAATAAATGTTTCGGTATTCATATTATTTTGTTTATCTGGGCGCTGATACATGGGGTGATATATGTATGTGGAAAAAATTGATCACCTAATAAGGACTAACGAGTTTGTAAAATAGATTTTGATGATTTTTTAAGTTTTGAAGACAATACAAAACATTTAATCACTTATGTATGAACGATCGTTCATACAGCGGCTTCGCTTGACTGTTTACACTGCAACTCTGTCTGGCTATTTACTTAGCAGATTCGGCTGATTATTTAGATAACGGAGTCATCTGATTGTTTACATTGCAGATTCGGCTGTAATTTATACACTCGATCTGTCCGATTGTTTACGCAGCATTCTCGATTAACAGTTTACATAGTGGATTCGTCTGATTCATCTTTGGTTAACTGTTTACCCAGCAACTTCGGAAGACTGTTTTGCACGGTGTTATTCACGCAGGAAGTGCGGTTTGGTGTTACCGCAGCGGCTTCGGCTGATAATTTACATAAAGAGATCATCTAACTATTTACATAGGGACTTCGATTACCTCTTTATACAGTGGTTCCGACGGAATGTTTACACAGCGGAAACTACTTAAACTGACTCTTTACATTGTCGCTCCGTCTGCGTCTTTGCATATAGGAATTATCGGATTGTTTACACACTAACTTCGATATACTGTTTACATAACGACTTCAGCTGACCGTTTACGCAGTGAATTCATATGTTTATATAGCTATTCCGGTTGACTGTTAATGCAGCGGCTTTGAGTTAATACAGCGGCTGAGCTTACCTAATCCAAGGGTAAAACTAAATTACAAGTTTAGATCTAATAATCTGACATAGTTCAAGGAATAGTACAAATATTTCTACTGCAATCTATGAGCTCCATTACCAAAACCTTTGTTTGGAAGCAGATATTAGAAATTTTTATTACACTTTTGCAGAAAACATTATTGAAACATGTTATTAAAGGCGTGAAAAGGTCCACCGCCTAAAGCAAAATGCTGAAAACTTTATTGCCGTCAAACTGGAAAAAAACAAGTGCTGTCGCTTGGATGGTATGCTTCTTTTATGCATATTTTATAATGCACGAATCATGTTTACTTATTATTTACTTAGATGACGATTAAAATAGATACTTTTATCTATTACAAATCGAATGTTCGTCAAGAAAGGATAAGTCCATAGTACGATCTGTTTCCAAGCAATATTCTTTTCTCTATTTCCAAGCTCATCCCCGTTTACCACCAGTCGTATTATTGCTGATTCTTTTTGAATGCTTCAGAAAGCTGCAGTAACATTTTGCAGTTTCCTGCCAATGATGCCTACATCATTATAGTACGCATGTAGCAGATGGCTATTATTACAGATGGTACCAATCGAGTTTACTGTATATTTTATCGTTGTTGGAGAGGTTGCATGTTAGGTTATCGCTCGGTCTCAGTCCTCGTTCGATGTAAAATGGCTCACTAAGGTGTTTTGTCTATACATATATACAAAGACGTATAAGCTTCTCATGAAAACCAATATCGGTCTCATGCAGTTTTGTCGTATCAGATTGTCGAATATAGCTTTATAGGCGATTAAAAGTGGTATGTGTTGACTTCTTCTTCTTCTCTATCGGATTTACCAGGTCTATAGACAATTAGGTTAGATAGAATAGGCCATAGCTTTCATATATGGGGAAATGACTGACATTGAGATCAGACTTGCTTCTTTGAACAGAAAACATAATACACGTAAATTACAATGCTCCGGCCTGCATTCATTGCTCACCGCCACCGGTCTTAAACGGCCCTGCCGACATACCATCAGTACCAGCATCATTGCTTTTCCTAAGCTGTGATATTGCTCAACTGATCTCGTTTTGTCTCGATGTTGGACAATATATCCCAATGTTGGTAATTGAAGCGAATTGTTCACTTGTGCTGTTATCCGAAACTAGTAGCGGAAGAAATGTTTTCTCCATAATTTCAGTGAATTCTGCGTATCTGTGACCAGATTTCTAAAGCTGTCTTTGGAGGGAGGAAAGACATGCTTCATAACATTTGCTTTTGATCTTTTGGTAAAATCTTCGGCCTTTGCCTCTATATCTGTACCTTTCTATAACCTCGCCCTTCCACTCTTTCCAAAACAGTTTTGTCTGCTTAAATAGCCGTTGTGTCTTATTTCCCTGCTGCGAATGGCGTTCCCTCAATACAGGCATAACAATTGGCTGCAGCGTTGCCAAGTACTCAGCATCCTTTTGCTCAGATATTATCCGACATTTGCTATTGTACAAGGTATGGTCTAAGTGCGGGTTTTCATACACAAGTATGGTTTTTAACGGCGGTTGCCATCGAATGCCCTATGTGTTACAATTGTGTGTTCATAACATCGGTATTAGGACGTTTCGCCATAGTAGTTGAGAGAGTTTGCTAGAGTAGGCTATGACTATTTCGGGGATATGCAGTTTAGCTACGATTTTCGTGCTTGGTTACTTGCGATCTCGTGCGTACCTTAACTGGAACTTGATTACGACTGGAGTCTATGTTCGCACCACGATTTACACGCACGTCCATAAAACATGTATTCCATCTGTTACCACGCGATCGATCTAGTTTTTCTTTTTAGGAATGCGGGAAGGAATTCTTCTTCTCCTTCTCGTTTTCCATATACTTCTCCTTCTTCTTCTCCCTCTCCTTCACCTTCTCCTTCTCCTTCTACTTCTCCTTTTCTTTTCGCTTCTCCTTCCCCCTCTTTTTTCTCTTCTCGTTTTTAAGCGTATCAAAACACAGCGATTGTGTTTGCTGGGCTATGTTAAAAAAAGACTTCGACTTGCAACTTCGAGTAGCAACTCCTTCGGAAGGATAAGACTTTTGAAACACTGTCACCGAATTGGAGAAAGAATTCAGAAGTTTCTCTACGGTGCGGATTAAAGATAAGGGTGTATACTTTTGTCACTACTGAAGCTACTGAACAAAAGAGTATATCATGGAAGCACAGTACTTCCCCACAATACTGTATCTTTGTTTAGTTCAGTGTTTCTAAATAGTCCATCCCAAACGATACTGAATGTACGACTACGTCTGAATTAATTCAACTGCTTGGAAATATTCTGTAGTTGTTTAAAGAGCAAACTCAGAGAAATGCATTATCTATATTTTGTTAATCATTTTTAACGAGCTCATCCCGCCCGGATGGATTGCCAAACTTACGCAAGTGTGGCTGCGTTTAAAATCGTTCAAATTCAAGTTCCATAATTATGGAAACGGAGTCACAATTGTAAACATAACAACCTAGTCCTTACACCGAATCTTTTTCGTATATATTCCTCCTCCACAATCTGTTATTTCTTTTTGAACCGAATAACTTGATTATCCGGCGCCCTCCAGTTCTTCCGGCACCATCGAAATAAAAACGAGGCTTGACAAGTTGGAAAATGTTATTATTTGTTAGATGTCGCTGTTGTTGTTATTGCACTAGTGGTTTTCGCTTCTTCCATTTTGTGTCATTTTATGGAAATAATATTCTTGTCAGGATTAAAAAGGATACGTGACTAGAAATATCAAAAGAAAAACGTAACTATTTGAAACAATGAATTTCCAGCGGGGACAGGGAGAACGTTCTTACGAATGTGAGGGGTTATGAACGGGCAAATATTAGCAACAAGACAAAGTCAAAGGAAAAAAAGGAACACAAAATGACAATATAGAAATGACACAGCAAAGGAAAATTGAGCGCACACCAGATCGTTCGTGCTGCGAGAAAAGATAGAGACCACGAGCCAGGGAGATGCAAGACTTTAACGGAATTTTAAAGACTTGCACCGGAGAAAAACTACACATGTACGTGGGGGTTTGCAAAGACCTTTTTGTGTTTTTTCTGCAAGCAAAATCCCAGTTGATGAGGAATGAAATGTGATGTGATGCGATATGAGTGAGATGAGATAGCAGAAAGGAGTGGATATGTTATGCAAAACAAGGAAACATTTGTTTTTACTTTGTTGCCACTTCCTATTATAGTTCATAACGGCAATGTTTCCTATTCCGTACTTGTTACTGGGCTTTAACGAATATGCTCAGCCTTTTAGGGCATAGCACAGTGGTGTATGCAGCAAATACTTTGTTCAGAAATGCGAACTATGGGAAGTTGGAAAATAGCAAAAGATTAAAAAGGCATGATTAAGAAATGCTTTGCAAGAAAAAGAAGCTTTGTATTTACCTAAATTTTCTCCAACACAGAGAAAATTGATTTATGCTTACAAGCAGAAGCGACTTGATTCCCAATTTATTGTTTTGAGAAATTAAATGTTTTCTAAAAAAATCGCTATTATGGAAAATTGTTATAACCATCGAAATATATAGAATTTTGAAATCACTCTTTCACAGCAATATATCTCTTAAGGATGTAAGCAGCAATAGTAAAAAAAATATTCTTGCATATATCAATATTTAGTGACATCACATAATTTTCCAAAAATCGCTGTTTCGAAAATTTGCTGTAACTTTTGAACTATATCGAATTTCGGGATTGGACGCAAACATGTGTATAAATGTCGAAAATAGCAATAGCAAATAAACCCGATTTTGCCTTAACTCCACTTAATTCGGGTTTCCTTGTAACTACTGGTATGTACTAACTCACAAAGTTAGCATTAATTTTTGGGTCCATGTAGCCTTGTCCTCTCTTTATCTACTTACATGTGTGGTATTTTGACAAGAATTGGAATGGCGATTTCGAATCGACGATAGATGTCGAACTCTGCTATCAACGAAGCAGCTTGGGGATGGCTGAGGTGACAGTCTTTTAGACCGTTATATTAATCGAAATTTAAGCATGTAATCCTACTATTGGGGAATAGGGAAATTATAATCTAGGCTTTCTGGATATTACTCATTTGGGAATAAACAGAACTCCTGCACAATTTCTTAAGCAGCTCACGGCTTTACATCTTCGGACCGGTATCGCATAGTATTGCCGTCAGATATCCGTCTGGTGGTAGCTAAAGTAAGAGGACAACTAGTTGGAGTCACTCAGAAAGCATGGTAACTCCGATGTGTCTTAGGTAAATAAGTAACATCAGGTACTGAAGCCCAAATCGTATACCAGCCAAGGACTAGTTGGCGGCTCTAAAACTAAGATTGGATTAGATAGCCGGATAAGAAGCACATCTTGAATAGTATTATTGTGGAAAGATGAATGAAAGTTAAGAAACGAACCTCCCTCCACTTCCCAAACGTTATAAAGATCATGATTTAAACATAAAGCTGTCACTTAGGAAATAAGATGGACGGAACCACAGACAAGAATTCATACAGATAAATTATTTGATCGGAAATTTTTTCAGAGAGGGGAATACGTTAATAATCGAAAAATATGATATTGTTGCTGCTTTCAAATTATACCAGCTACGCTCAAAGAGAAGCAAATTCCACTCATTTTGGATGCAATTTGATCTCAAAGTACATCGTTGCCATTCATTTGTAAGAACATGGATAAAAACATGAACTGGATGAGAACATAAAATGTGTTTCAATCGATCTCTACCAGTCGATGTAAGATGACAGGTTAGTGGATGGTGGGGTACATTGCAAGTCCATTCGGAATTGAGGATTGCTACGTAAACCTAAATCGGTCATGGTACCATACAGCTTTCAACGTATCGGACTGTTAAAGGTAGCTTTATAGTTGGCAAAAATGGTGGCAGATGTCGATCCGTTTTTTTTTTGTCTCTTCTAAAAGATTTATCGAGCCTAAAGCCGCATTCGATAGATACTTATGAACATGTCATATTGCACTTGAATTTTAAATATCAGGCATGCATTTATTAGGCCAAAAAGTGTTTAGGAGCTGATGCTTGCTGAAAATCAGCTCATTGACACCGGACTTAAAGAGCTCTGCCGGTTCATCATAAGGAACCACAGCCTTATTGGTCTGTGATATTACTAATTAGATTTAATTAGATTTCGTTTTGTCTCCTTGCCTTCGCCTGTATGCTTCGTCTGTAATTGACATGATTTCCTCCCTTGAGCTGCCATCCGAAACTAGTAACTTATAGAAATATTTTTTCCATAATTGCAGGACACCCTGAGTGCCTGTGGCCAGATTTACATTGTTACCCTCACTGGTGGGGTCTCCGTTACACCATTTTTGCTTTAAATCTTTTGGTAGAATTTTGGAGCTTCACCTTTATGCTTGTACCTTTCTATATTGTCACTTTTTCTGTTTTTCACAACTGATTCCGCCCCTCGGTGTACCACTTTTCTCTTCTCCTCGCAGCATTTCAGCATTCACTTTCAGCGTTCCCATGTTTGTAACATTCTTATTCTTAGGCATATTCCCACATTGTTCATCATTCTTGGGGTTGCCGGAGTGAGATTTTTCATATAAAAGTATGGGTTTTGCTGAAGTTGCTATCGAATGCCCGGTATGCCGCCGCTTTGTGTTAGCACTGTGGTGAGTATGAGATATTCTTATGAAAATGTTTAACCTTCTAGCTGAAGTGGTACGACCTTGTCCTTGCTTTCAGCTGATATACTCGTATGTACAGAAGGACATTTCTAGACCGTCATAGATTTTTTGACGATATTTTATGGAGTCTGACATGACTGTTTCTGACATGACTGATGAATGATATAACGAACTGAGTATACCCATATCATATGATGATGGGGTCAATTTTATTGTAGTGTAACTCGACAACGTTGCATTTATGCCAGATGTTGTTAAAACAACACTTATCCTCCATTCCTTCCTTGATCTGGTAGATATATCATTGCCATTAGCTGAAAATTGCTCCGAATCACGTACTTACCTTAAATGTAAAGCATGTTTGTTAAAATACTCGCGCGACTCCTATGTACATTAATTGTACTATTTCAAAAAGTAATTGGAATCGATAGACTGGTAAACATTTATTTGTATATCGGCAGTTCCAATGAAATATGTAATTTTCGCAATTATCGTGATCTTTACTGACATTTTGGAGTGCTCTTGTCATGAGTATACCTTATAAGACTTCATTTGGAGAAAATGTGTTTAATATAGATAAAATTACAAATGAACTTCCAAAGCTTTGGCAATTATATCAAATGACTATGAAAGAGTATTTGTGGGGAAGCAATGTTTTCATTATTAGTATAGTGACAGATTTAATGAATGAATGGCTTCCTAAAGAATATTAATAATGATAGTGCAGCAAATCGATATTTATAGCATTTAATAATCCATATTATTGCTATATAATTTCTCTAAGCGAAGTATTATAAAACTAAGCAGGCTATAAAAACTTTATTATGTTTGTAAGAACACGCTATAATATTAAAAATGGGTCCACAACATTCGCTGCGTCATTTTCAACATTTATCGTTCTTTAATAACATATTTGGAGCCGCATTCAAAATAATTGAATGAAGATTTGAAGAACGTTTTTAATATGAAGATTTGATTTAAAAACGTTAAATAAATATTTATGAATACGGATTTTAGTTATAAAAATATTAATCTGTTTCTGATATTCCAAAATTAACATCGGGCTAAGTAATGCATTACAGGTTTTTGTCAATGTTTTACCCACAATTAGGTTTCTTATTGAGATCGTTATAAACTTATAAAGCACTTCAAACACGAGTTCATTGAAAATATGATCTTGCACTACTTGGAATGCAACTCTGTTGCTTTTAAAATTCTGGCAACAGGTAACACAACCTGAACCGAATACATTTCTGGTTCATTCCCAAAAATAAAGACCAGTGTGTGTTTACGTATAGGCCAGTATTTCATATATCTGATTGAGATGAAACTTTGTTGGGTTCTCTACTGCCTGTCTGGGATTGTTTTCAGATGGGTTTGGTTGCCGTGCGAGGGCTGAACAGCAAACCATTTCAATAAATGTGATCTTTTTGCATTATATAGATTAAATTGCTTTTTGCAATAGTAGTTATTTTCTTAAGAAATTCATATTTTTATTTCTAAGCTTGCTCTTTGGTAGAAACCCAAAAAAAGGGCCTTAATAGGATTTTATTTTTGGTTGAATATCCGAAAAACAAATTTTTGAAAAGAGTGATTTTTCGTACACAAATTTCATTCAAGTGAACTTATTCACATATATCTTCACGTCCTTTTGCGTTGCTGCCATGTTAGGCAGTACTAAATGCTTAATGAGTACCCAAAGGGTACCCATGAATCTAGGAACATATAGGTATAAGTTAAACATGGTAACAATATAACCAGAGAGGGCGTAGTTAATCGGTCGATTTTTGTACATTTTACGCACATTTATAAATCTATATAATTGCCAAGAATTTGATTAATTTTAGGCAACAAATTAAAGATTACAGGGGAAAATACAATTTAGATGAATCGGTCAATTTGTATAGGAGGTACCAGAATGGGATCGGTAACGTCGCCTATTTTTGTCAAATTTATATGGGAGGCATCAGAATGGGAGCGGCAATGTGCTCCGTTTTCATTTTAAGATATTGCTGTGCCAACCACTGAATGTGTGCCAAACTCGACTAAAGACATAAAGAGTAAGAACCTACAATTTGCGTAGCTGTTGGTTACGGATGAGGAATTACGAGGGCGGCCCCAAAACTAACCGACCTAACAAAGAAGACGTGTAAAAGTTGGTCAAAATTGTCTTTATTTGTCATTATAATCTCCTTTCAGTTCGATACACTTTTTCCAGCGATAGCTTCTATACCCTGTTTGTCCTTAAAATAGCCGTCAACGGCACACTTCATCTCTTCATTGTTAGCAAATCTTTTACCACCGAGCCTTTTTTTTTAGTTTTGAAATAGAAAATAGTCCTAGGGAACTAAATATAAGGTGCGTGATGAAGCAATTCGAACTTTAATTTATTAATATTAATATTATTTTAATGAAACAACACTTTCATTTTCACCAAATGCTGTGTTTTTTCCATAATTTCACCACCTAAACAATGCAATAAATTAATGTAATATTCGCCGTTTATGGTTTTTCCTTTCTGAAGATAATCAACAAAAATAAGTTCATGTGCATCCCAAAAAACGCCAAAAAGACGTCATGACCTTGTGTGCATATGGAACTGTTTTTGCTTTCTTTGTACACGATTCTCCTATTCCAGTCCACTGCTTTGACTGTTCCTTTGCCTCAGGTATGAAGGGGTAGACCCATGTCTCACCCATGGTTACATGTAAATCGATACAAAAATTCGGCTTTATGCGGTTAAACATCGCCAAACACTCAATTGAAACATCTTGACGAAGCTGTTTTTGGTCTATTGAAAGCAAGTGCGGCACCCATCTTGTGCACTGTTATCTCATCTTCAGCCAATAGGTCAATGCCCATCGGTTCAGCTCACATATCCTCAGTCAACGATCGTCCAATACCATATTGTGGATTTTCAGGCGTGAACACCACAATTAGCCGACCACTACGATGTTTGTCTTGGCGGCTCGTACGGCTTCGTTTAAACTCTGCTACCCAATAATTTACAGTCATAAACGAAGAAGCAGGCTTTTAGCTACCCCTGCTTTAATATTGGTTGGACTAAGACTTTTCTAATTGGAATATTGAATTACATAACGGTGACCAATTTTTTTCATTTTTTACAAACTCACTGAGATCGTTTAATTTTGATGGCTTAAATAAAAATACTAAATAACGTGGCAGTTTGAAACTTAAAACATACATATGTTCTATAAGGTTGCCACTTTTTTCCAAAAAAATTCTTTTTTAAACTACTGGCATTATCTATATAACTGGTCCGCTAGTTTTGGGAACGCTCTTGTACTTTAAATGCTTCCTCCAGTGTGCTAAATTTTTTCCGTGTCAAAGGGTTTATAACTTCACGACTGATTACTGAATAGAACGTAATTCATCAAAAAACTTTAAACGGTTTTAATGTGAAAATGTTTGCTGATCTTAGAGATTGTTCGCATGTGTAGGCCATCGCAGCCAAGACCTAATTTGGGCCTTTGACTACGGGTTGCTCATCCCTAATTGCAATGAACTGCAACCCCGACCTACATACGAGGTATGTTTTAGGCATGAAACGTGCAGCAGCGAAGAATGTTCCAAAATTGCTAAATTTTGAGCATGGACATCGCTCAGGAGCTGTTGAACGTCATCAACGACGGTCCAGATTTTCTTAAAAAGGTCATAGCTGGTGACGAATCATGGGTGTATGGCTATGACATTGAAACCAAAGCCCAATCATCCCAATGGAAGCGTCCAGCACAGCCGTCCAAGACCGAAAAAAGCACGTCAAGTTCGTTCAAATGTGAAGGTTTTGCTCACTGTTTTCTTCGATTGCAATGGCGTGGTGCATTATGAATTCTTGCCACAAGGTCGTACGGTCAATAAGGAATACTACCTTGAAGTTAAGCGCCGTTTGCACGAAGCAATTCGTCAGAAATGCTCAGAATTGTGGAAAAACCAATCATGGATTTTGCACCATGATAACGCACCAGCTCACACATCGATGCTTGGGCGTGAGTTTTTGGCCAAAAACAAAACCGCAATCATGCCTCAACCACCGTATTCACCGGACTTGGCCCCCGCTGACTTTTTCCTCTTCCCAAAACTGCAGACACCAATGAAAAGAAAGGGTTTTGCTACGATTGAGGAGATAAAAGAAAAATCGAAACAGGAGCTGTTGGCGATACCAAAAAGCACGTTTCAGAAGTGTTTCGAGGATTTGGAAAAAACGCTGGCATACGTGTGTTATATCTGAGGGGGATTATTTTGAAGGGGACAAGATAGTTATTGATGAATAAATAAATAATTTTTGAAAAATTTGAAAATAACTGTTATTTTCCGGTCACACCTCGTATGCAAATGTACTGATTACCGACTAGAAACTTCAAAACACAAAAGAAGTTTCGATTATATTGCTGTTTTTGTTTTGCTTTGTGATTAGTCTGATAGTGCTCACAAAAGAAAAAAGTCGTTACAAAAAGGAAAAAATTGTTTGTTTTTTCTAAGTTTTTGGTGCGGTGTTTTTTGATCCGGTAATCGGTTGACTTGCAAATCAACAGAGATAATTTAGTGTATACTCGTACACTTCAATAGACTAAAACAATTTTTTTTAGAATGAAATGGCTGAATAAAATTGATATGGAGACACAAATAAAAACTTATAAAAGTCAGCTGAAGTTGTTATGTCGAATTTATTTTCTTCAGGTCAAAAATATATCCACTAATCAATATATATACGGGGTTACCCATATTCGACGGACCCATCTGGCAACGCCATAACTTTTGACAGAGATGTCAGATCGCTTAATGACATACCGCGTTTGAAGCGTCAGTCCAAGCAGATTTTTACCATGGAACAATACACGCCACGCGAGCGCTCTGAAATAGTT
>JAHXMU010024678.1:0-20539 GCA_019455685.1 Philornis downsi
ATAGACAAATTTGCCACGTCTATCTATCTGCAGTCTGTAAGTGTGTGCTGTACGTACACACACACGACCATTGTATTTGGACACTGCAGGCAAACCAACCACATAGTCAAAGCTGCCAGCAATCGGGTACCATCCTCAACCAGCAGCATATGACGCTCCATGTAGAGCTGGCTGGTGTCTCAGCAGCGGCTGCTGGTGCTGCTGCTCCAAAAGATGCAAAGGTAAACATACCAGCACAGTTGTGCTTTAGTGGTGAACGGGAGCAGTCTGAAGAACGATTCCATAGCTTTAGCGAAACCTAAAAAGAAAAAACTGAAAAGATAATAAGAACACAAGACATTGGGACAACAAAATATAATGAGAGATCCCTCTATTCGCCAAAGAAAGCTCTAAATTTATGACAAAATTATCGACTACTAATCGATTTTCTGTCGCCTGTTCTTCTCCTCTCGGTGTCTGTCTCTTTGCTCAGCTGCTATCTGCCATATGCTGTCAAACCAAAGTGTCCAATGTCTGGTTTAAGAAAATTATCACCCAATAATAAATTTTATTAACAAAAGGATGTGAAAAATGTCCTTGAAGGAAGTAACCATAAAGTGAATTTAAGCATTGGGAATGTGCCGTGGCAATAAATATTTGTTACGTGTGTCGCCATAACGTTCATGAATTCGAATTTCAATTCCATATGTGTTTGGCTCGCAATCTATGTCACGGGCCATAAAGTGAAAGTGTTTACAGAAACCGAAAATTCTTGGCACCTGTTACGAAAGGCTGGCGGCGAACGGAACGGAACATCGAACACAAATAAAACCAAAAGTAAACAGAATAAATAAAAGGTCACCACAACAGAGAAACAATAATAATATATATTTTTTTCACACATAAATAAAAGGGAAGAACTTCGAGTAAAGAGTCATAAAACATCGGCGGAAGGTAGAGTAATAAGAAGGTTTTATGTATGCTTTACAAAATAACCATAAATAACAAAATGGAATCAAGTGAAATAATAATAGAAAATTCGAAGTAAAAGTGTCCTTAGAAGCACTTGAAAGTGAATGTCTAAATGGTATACGAAATTTAACGAAAGAGAAAAGGCTCTGAAATATAGGTGACAAATTGAATTTGGCATCCAGTCCTATTTAAATACGTGAACTGTTACAGCAAGTAAGATCGGACATAAAACCATAAAGGGCGTTTTTTAACAAAATCATATCCAGACAAAATCTATCTTCTTATTTATATATATAAAATCAATTGCTGTGCGTTAGTCTCGCTAAAGCTCGAGAACGGTTGGACCGATTTGGCTCATTTTGGTCTTAAATTATTGGTAGAGTATTCCGGAAGGTTTAAAAGGTTTTATTTGAAGCGATAGATGGCCTTGGAGATGAGATTTTTGCAATTAATTTTTTTACCACATTAACATTTTGAAGGCAAAACAACGTTTGCCGGGTCAGTTAGTAGTTAATAAAAAAACTGAATACGTTTGGATGGGATACAATATTTCTTTTTTTTTCAATAGAAAACAATGATAACAGTAATATGGATGCTTTCCGACACTTGAGCACTACAACTGGCAGCTATAAAGTGCATCCCTTCGGCTCACTTCTCCTGACCATCTAAGCAACTGCACGTCTGTAGCCAGTATTGTTTCATCATATGTAGTCTCCCAACTATTGCTGCCAAAACTGAAAATTTCTTGAAAGTGATCTTAATACCAACAACAACCATTTCCCATTAACCCCAAGATCATGGTTATGGTGTCGGCTAATGAAATTTTTCTTCAAACAAATAATAGCCCATTCTCATCCCATTGTACTGGAGTACCCTCTTTTCGGTCTTTCAAAAACAAAATTGAATAAAACACACATAAAGCTATGATTTCGATGAAACTTTTACTTCATTCTAATACTTAGACCTTGCCATTATGTACGAAATATCGGGTTGTTGGGAAAGTTCGTTCGAGTTTCAAAAGAAATTTATTTACAAATTTATGTACAAGAAAACAATTATTTTAATCTATTATAAAGGGTGCCTCATAAGTAACGTTAACGGCGACTATATTGAATGCGATCTTGTGCATCATTTAGTTTTAACTCGTGAATCAATTGCATATTATATGGGAAAAGATGTAACGTATGTAAAATTCTCTACAAAGACCGTCGCCTGGTGGAAGTTTCGGGGTTTTCCTCAATACTTGCTTGCACTCGAGCAATGGTCACTTCATTTCGAACGAACTGCACGAGGTCTTTTAGCACGCGGAAGATCACAGACAGCCCCTTATTGTCCAAAACGCTGTATCAATTGGTAAATTTTTAAAGCGCTAGAAGCATTTTGAACCTGAAAGAAATTTCGATATGATCTGAATAATCGAATGCTGATTTTCAAAGGTTTTTTGTTCTGTGCTGAGCCTTTCCATCACAAATTTCCCAAATATTATTTAGTTAATTCTGTAAAGAGATGAAAAAAAAGACTTAAACAAAAAATGTATTCGCTAAATAAATAACACTTCAGATGACAGATATTTAACAGCTAACAGTCTTGCCAGACCGGCAATTTTGAAAGTCTGTATAATGAAATGATCATTTCTTTTGAGAACTGGAAGAATTCCTTTTGCGAGTTCACCCCTTGCAACCTGCAGAGAAATGTTAGACGGATTGGGTTCTTCTACGCTGGTACAAAAATCTTCGAGGTGCGTAATAAAACGCCTGGTCGTTTAAAGAACTACTTTGAACTCACTGTAGACGTAAGCTCAGAAATTTAGACGACTCATTGCTTTTTTCTAAGGAGCATGGCAATACATTTTCACTGAGAGAACTGATTTTAGAATTTAGTGCAATTGAATGAAGGAATCTAGAAATATGAATCAAGGAATTTGTATGGGAGGTACCATAAATAGCGTTTATGTTGTTGTCTTATCAAGTTTTATGAACCATCACAATGCAACATAGTGGGCAAAAATGTAAGTTTATGTGATCTATAATTTGAAAAATGCGAAGAAAAAAGATTTTAGAAACCGATCAATTTTTATGGTAAGTGCCAGAATGGGCATGAGAATGAGGTCCGTGCTCATTCTCTGACCTAAGTTTATCAAAAGTGTGATGTGTGCCAAATTTGACTGAATTTAGGACGACTGTTTGAAAGACATTGAACTAAGAATATATATATTCATTTGTATGGGAGGTATTAGAGGGGGCATGACCGCCTTGTCGATTTTTCTCAAATTTTATTAGGCATGATAATGAATTTCAATAGAGAAACATTTATGTTAGTGCATCACCCTAATTAGGCGTTATGAAATATAACTAATTATGAAAAAATTCAATTGTTGGACAATTTATGAGGCTGATAGCAGGGGAATAGCATCGATATGGACCATACACAATCCCTTGCTGCCTAAATATTAAGTTGTACCAAGTTTTAAAAAGTTTCATAAAGATTTTCTCGGTTAAAGTGTCTATCAAACAGCCAGACAGACATATTTATTTCAATCGACTTCAACAATCTTCACGAAACGCATTTGATCTAAAGATATTTAATAGCAGCAATCAGGATGTTACATTTCAACGGAACTAATACCTTTTCGAAAATCCTCATACTGGGATTATTTTATTATTGTATATTTCGGTTTTGTGATTTATGTTGAGTTTAGACCTGAGAAATACATTTACGAGGGCAGTTCAAAAACTAGCCGACTTGACGTATAGATGGTGGCAGTAGTTTGAGAAAAAAAATTATTTTGGTGAAAAGTGGCAACCTTATAAAACATGTGTTTTAAGTTTTAAGGCGCCACGTTGTTTAGTATTTTTATTTGAGCCATCAAAATTAAATGATCTCAGTGAATTTGTCAACATGGATGTAATTGTAATTGATCAGCATTTTGTAATTCAATATCTCCATTTGTGAAGTCTCAGTCCAACCAATACTAAAGCCGAGCTAGATTCTACTTTTTAGGAGTTTGCTTCTTCATTTACGATTTTAAAATATTTGGCAGTAGAGTTTAAACGAGGCCGTACGAGCTGCCAAGATAAACACCGTAGTAGTCGACCAATTGAGGAGTCCACACCAGACACCGTTACGACAATCCACAAAATGGCATTGGATGATCGTCGACTGAAAGTGCGTTAGCTAGCTGAAATGATAGGCATTTCGAAAAGTGCTGTAGATCGTATATTGACCGACGATTTGAAGATGAGAAAGCTGTGCGCAAGATGGGTGCCGCGCTTGCTTTCAATAGAGCAAAACCAGCGTCATAAAGATTTTTCATATTTATTATTAAACCGAGCTAGATTCTACTTTGCACCTGCTCCTTGGTTTACGACTGTAAAATATTGGGTAGCAGAGCTTAAACGAGGCCGTACGAGCTGCCAAGATAAACACCGTAGTAGTCGATCAATTGAGGTGTCCACACCAGACACCGTTAAGAAAATCCACAAAATGGTGTTAGATGATCGTGGACCGAAGGTGCGTGAGCTTGCTGAAATGATAGGCATTTCAAAAAGTGCTATACATCGTATATTGACCGAAGATTTGAAGATGAGAAAGCTGTGCGCAAGATGGGTGTCGCGTTTGCTTTCAATAGAGTAAAACCAGCGTCATAAAGATTTTTCATATTTATTGTTAAACCGAGCTAGATTCTACTTTGCATCTGCTCCTTGGTTTACGACTATAAAATATTGAGTAGCAGAGCTTAAACGAAGCCGTACGAGCTACCAAAACGAACACCGTAGTGGTGTCCACACCAGACACGGTTAAGAAAATCTACAAAATGGTATTGGATGATCGTGGGCCGAAAGTGCGTGGGCTAGCTGAAATGATAGGCATTTCGAAAAGTGCTATACATCGTATATTGACCGACGATTTGAAGATGAGAAAGCTGTGCGCAAGATGGGTGCCGCGTTTGCTTTCAATAGAGCAAAACCAGCGTCGTGAAAATGTTTCAGTAGAGTATTTGGCGATGTTTCGCCGCAATAAAGGCGAATTTTTGGGTCGATTTATAACAATGGATGAGACGTGGGTCCACCACTTCACACCTGAGACAAAAAAACAGTCAAAACAGTGGACTAAAATTGGAATATCGTGTCCAAAGAAGGCGAAGGCAATTTCATCTACGGACAATTCCAATTGGGATGCGCATGGGATTATTTTTATTGATCATTTTCAGAATAGAAAAACCATCAAGGGCGAATATTATGATAGTTTATTGCACCGTTTGGGTGATGAATTAATGGACAAAAGCCGCATTTGGTGAAAAAGAAAGTGTTCCAGTTCAAACATTTACTATTGCGGTGGCCAAATTTATTGAATTACAATTTGACTTGCTTCATTCCGCACCTCATTCGCCAGATTAATCTCTCTCGGACTAGTTTTTATATCCAAACTTTAAGAAATGGCTCGGTGGCAAAAGATTTTCCAACAATGAAAAAGTGTAGTTTGTGGCTGATGGCTACTTTAAAGAGTTTGAGAGTTCTTACTATAAGCAGGGTAAAGAAGCTATCGAATATCGCGGGAAAAAAGAGATTATGTTGAAAAATAAAAAATATTAATCCCAACTTTTCTGTGTCCTCTTTGTTAAGTCGGCTAGTTATTGGACTGCCCTCGTATATATACATATATATTTACACTAGGCTTTAGTTCAATGAAATATTATATATAAATGTCGATAAAATTAAAAGCACAAGTATGGGCGCTATGACGTAAAAGTTCCTTAAAAAAATTCTTGCCTAAAAAACAATTTGACTCACATAAGTTGTAAGTGAATCATGTAAAATATTCTTGGAAATATTGTAATCCAAACCGAAAGATGGTGAAAATGACAAAAACAAAATTATACTCTCAATACATAAAAGAAATCCAAAGAATAAAATTGAATTTGTAAAAAAAGATTCGGCAAACTAAATTAAAATATTAAAAATACAAACATTAAAATTTCTTTCAGCTTCAAGAAATTCTCATCAAAAATGACAACTCGTAATCAACACAGACAAAAAAAAAAATAAATAAATTATAAACATATATAAAATAAAAAATAAACAAAAAAAAAAAATTAAAACAGGCTGGAAAAATGCAAATTATCCAACCTCATCATAAAGAAATAGAAATTGAAATTCGTGCTTCCGGATCATGAAGTCAAAGAAATTGTCATAAATTAAACTAAATGAATGCATACGCATAAATGCACAAAAATAAAAAAAAATCCTTTTATAGCAAAAAGTTAATTACAACTTGAGTGTCCCTAAAATTAATAAAATGCTACTACACGAAATGATGAATAAAATTTGCCAAAATATTGAAAATGCGACTTATTTCATAAGTAATTTCTTAAGCACCGTCTTATCAACTCCTGCCTAAAAAAATGTCTTTTTTAATGTGCAACATAAATTAAACTTTAACTTTAAACCCTAAAAAATGTACACAACATCCACCCTCGAACCACCAACAACTGTCGTCATCATGCCTTCATTACTACCACCAACTACAACACATCCGTTTACTGTCTTCACATACGAAGGAAACATCTCTTCCTTGACCTCAGACACATCGGCAGCGCCTGATGTGGTCGATACCGATATGGAGTTTGTTCATGAAATAAGACCAATGGTTCAGATCATTGTACCTTTTTTCTTTGGGGTCATAGCGCTGACTGGATTTTTTGGCAACATTTTGGTTATTCTCGTCGTGCTGCTCAATCAACAAATGCACTCGACGACCAATTTATTGATCGTTAATTTGGCCATTGCTGATCTGTTGTTTGTCGTATTTTGCATTCCATTCACGGCCACCGATTATGTGGCCGAGACTTGGCCATTTGGTGATCTCTGGTGTCGTATTGTTCAATATTTGATCGTGGTAACGGCTTTTGCGAGTATTTACACGTTGGTGCTGATGTCAATTGATCGATTTTTGGCTGTGGTCCATCCGATACGATCACGTATGCTGCGAACAGAGAAAATAACGAAAATCTGCATTTGTTCCATATGGGGCGTGATATTGACAATTTCGTTGCCGGTCCTGATGACGCATGGAGTAGTGGTAAGTTGATAAATTGGCTCAAAATATTCATTTTAATGTGTGATGAAGTTTCGTACAGAGATTCAAGTTAATGAACGGATATCGCCAGGTTGTATTAAAAATATATTTCTAGTGAGGGCGAAATTGGCCAAAGAAACAGTTTAAACTGTATGATAGAAATTTATATCTAAACAAAATCCTTATTATAAAAATTACTTTTACTTGTTTTTCGATCCAGTCCTTATTTTATCAGAAGGAATTTATGTTACTTTAAAAAAGAAAAAGGCAATGGAAGGCAGTCAATATGTAATTTTTCAAATTGAATTTTCTTACATATAACTATTCTGAATCCTACAAATTTCCTATTCTGAAACCTACATATAAATTTCGAACTACAAAACATTTTTTAATTGGAAATAATAAATCGGATAAATCTTTAATACGTACTTTATAAAAAATATCATTTTATATCAGTCAAATGAAAAATTCTTTACACAAATTTTTCAAAAATTATTTATTCATATGATAGCAGTGACTGGGTCTAACATGCCCATTTTGAGCTTCTATTTTCCGACGGCGCATTCGAGCATTTCAAGTGATATTTGGGGAATGACGCGAGTATTGTTGGCTTCAAATTCCTCAATCGTGGTGGGCTTATCCATGGCAAAACTCTAAATTTGTGATATCATATAATCTAGGCCGACAATATGTATTTATATAAGATTTAGTATTACGTGCGCAACTAAGTTCCCATTGTTTGTCAATAGATGGCGCCAGCTGTATGGTTTAGTTGATTCTACCATAACCTAATTGTCATGAGCCAAGCTTAGGCATGTGGAAAACATACCCCCTGGACACAATAGTGATTTTCTTTTGACGTCATATTCTTTTGGTTGTGTGAATTAAGTATGATTTTGTGCCAAATAATTGTCATATGCGGGAAGTATTGATTTTCCTCTTTCAATCGAAGAAAACGGCAGCTGAAGCTCATCTTGAGCTTCAAAACATTTATGGAGATGCTGATTTAAGCAAAACAATGTGTCGAGATTGGTTCCATCGTTTTAATTTCGAACTACATGTTTTAATGTTGACGACCGTTCGCGTGAAGGAGGACAAAAAGCCTTGGAAGACACGAAATTGACGGCATTGCTTGATGAGGATCCATGTCAAACGCAGGTAGAGCTTGCTTCAGTATTAGGAGTTACCTGCCAAGCCAATTCCAAGCGTGTGCATGCGTTGGGAATGATTCAAAAGCAAGAAACTTGGTTTTCTTTATGAGTTGGAGCCAAGGGACGTTGAGCGTCTTTTTTTGCCAGTGAACAACTGCTTCAGTGACAAAAAAGGAATAATTTTTTTCATCGTATTGTAACGGGTGATGGAAAATGGATTCATTACAGCAATCCAAAGAAAAGAAAGTCATGGGGGCAGCCCGGTCATACTTCTACGTCGTCGCTTCGGCCGAATATTCACACTGCGAAAGTTAAGCTCTGTATTTAGTGAGATCAGGTCGGTGTTATTTATTACGAACTGTTGAAACCAAGCGAAACCATCACTTGGGGCCAGTATCGACTTCAATTAATGAAATTGAGCCGAGCTTTGGGCGAGAAAAGCGCACAATACGCGGAGAGGCACGAAAAAGTGATTCTTCAGCATGACATCGCCCGGGTTCCCGTTGCCAAGCCCGTTAAAACCTACCTGGAAACGTTAAAATGGGAAGTGCTACCCCATCCGCCATATTCTTCAGATATTGCGCCATCCCATTATCACTTGTTCCTTTCGATGGCTCACGGCCTGGCTGACCAGTAGTTCTACTCATATGACGACATCAAATCTTTCACGTTTGGGAATAAGGTCTTAAGTCAAAAAAATGCATTTTGAGTTTTTGATTGGGTTTAACTCAATTTTTTTTTCTCTTTCGTTTGGTATCAATAATTGAAATCTAGCACAACTGCATCCAATCGTAATCATTTGGTCTTTAGGCACTAAGTCAAAAAATTTCATAATTCGTTTGGTTTTAAATAAGTTTCAATTTTACATTACGAAAAACTATAGTATATGACTTAAGACCTTATTCCCAAACGCCAAAGAAATAATGGCTAAATTCGTGGATAACCTCAAAAGATGAACAGTCCTACCGTGACGGGATTCTAACTTTGCCAGAAAGATAGGAAAAGTAGTAGCAAGCGATGGGGAATACTTTCAATGAATCATTTGCAAACATGTTTGTATAATAAAGTTGCTTTTTTACTAAAAAAAAAGAAACAGCTACAATTTAGTTGCGCGCCTAATAGAAATAAATTTATTTATTATTTTTGGATGACATTGAAAGCTTTATATAGCTGAGTTGGAGAGATCCGTTTTAGGCCAAATATGCAACGCTTTGTTCGATAACTTGCCACCATTATGCCTCTGTGATAGGAGGCTTTTATTTTACCAAAAAAAGTGAGAAAATCTATTTTCACAAGCTTCTCTTGAGGCGAATTTTTCACCCTCAAAATCATTCGGCACAGACACGAACAGCCGGCAATCGCTCCGTGCCAGTTTCAGACTATAAGGTTAATGCACAAGAATTTTCCAGTCAAGCTACCGGAGCTTCTGGCAAATCATTCTCGATGTGATTTGTCCTGATAGGGGAAAAATTTCTTCCTACAAACGGTCCAATTGATGGCAGTGCAGGCCCGAATTAAAATTTTGGCCGTAGGGAAGTAGCTCACAGTAGATCATTCCTTGCCAATCCCACCAAAAACACATAAAAACCTTCTTAGCCGTCAATCCTGGCTTGGGCATCGTTTGTGCCAGCTTAACGCGTTTCGAACATGGCTGTTTTCATTTGACGTTGCCCTAAGTGATCGACTTTTCGTCACTAGTCACTATCCACTTCAGAAATGGTTCTATCTTATTGTGATTCAGCAGCGATTATTTAGCCATTATTTATCCATACATACATACATCGAGCATCCTTTTGTATCCTGCCGTATGCAGGTAGTTCCAAATGGTTTTTTGTGCAGTATTTAGCTCCGGAGCAATCAAAAAGTGCTTACATTAGGGTCAGACATAATTATCGATGTTTATGACGACTGGCCTGCCAGAGCGTGGAGCGTCTTTGACATCAAAATTACCGGAATGGAATTAACGAAACCAAAATTACGCGTGATTGGCTTTTAAAGCATTAGGACCATAAACGCTGTTCACATTTTCGTCTTTGTCAGAGAAAAACTGTAAAATATGTAAATTTTCCTTTTGCCGGTATTCATTTTCGACATGCCTTCAGCCAGTACTGATTTAAGCGGTCATAAAAACGTTTGAGTAGATGTACAAATGTATCCCGATTGCACCTATACAACACGAGATAGAGATTAATGAACCCATCTATTGGAAACAACGATGGATTTCTTTTCATTTCACCTGATAATTAGTGTTCGTGGAAATAAAGGGTGTCCCAACAAGAACGCAAGATTTAAATGACTGATGCAACAATTGAATTGTTCCTCTGGCTGCATGACATGTGGCGCCGTCTTGTTGAAACCACATGCCCTCCACATTCATTTCTTCAATTCTAGGCACGAAAAAACTGGTTATCATTTCACGATACCGAACACCATTGACTGTTTGCGCTTGACATGCCTCATTTTCATAAAAAAAAGGTCCAATGATTCCTTCAGCCCAAAATCCACACCACACAGTGACACATTGAGGATGCATTTGCTTCTTGTGAATCACTCGAGGATTTTCCTCACCCCAAATGCGACAATTCTGTATTCTGCTATTGACGAAGCCATCAGGATGGAAATGGGTCTCGTCACTGAAGATGATTTTATCGGCAAAATCAGCATTTTCATGTTGTCTCTCCAATACCCACCCAATTAACGAATTCCCTTCGCTGTCCATGGTCAGCTGGTTTCAGTTCCTGAGTCAATTGAACTTTGTATGCATGAAGATGCAAATCTTTCGTCAAAATTCACTGCATAGTGGATTTGGAGACACCAATTTGCTGAGCTTGGTGTCGAATTAAGGTGGATGGAGTTTGAGCGATATCATTACGTACAGCTGCGACATTTTCGGTCGATCGACCTGGTCGAAGGTGCGTTGTTGTCTTTACATCAGTAACAGACCCAGTTTTGGCAAATTTATCCATTAATCTCTTTACAGTTGACTCTTTTGGAGCATTATTGTGACCTTAAATTGATCGCAATTTGAGAACTGTAGCCGCAAAACTTTCACCATTTTGGTAAAACAATTTCACAATGAGAATGCGTTGTTCATTCGTATAGCGTTTCGTTTTTACTATCCTCGTACCTTCTACTAGCAAACAATAACAGTTGTTCAAATGTCAAATAATGACACTTCGAATGGCGCCAAATTTAAATCTTGCGTTCTTGTTTGGACACCGTTTATATATATATATATATATATATATATTCCTCCAAGTTTTATTTGTTTCCGGAAAACGATTTTTTCCAATATAAAACAATAAACTGTAAAAGCACCATTTCCTAATTATTTTAATAATCTATCTAAAACTTACTTTCATAATATTCATAACATAGCATATCATCATAACATTGTAATATCATTTAATGTTGTTATTTGCAAAATTCAATATTTTCAATATTTAAGTCGATCCTATAACTAAATTCGGCACTGTTAAAGTATCTTCGTATCTCCCAGTATCTTAACCCCTGATACAAATCAGACAATCCGTATCAAACTAAATTGTTGTTGTTGTTGTTGTCACTGAAAGGAGTTGTACATTGCACTTAGTACACTTATATCACACAATGTGTTATTGGTCATATATTGTAAGTTATTTACAGAACTACTCCTGTTAAAAATGTGAATATCATCAGCATATAAAAATGGATAAGAAGAGCTATCGCGAATGACTTCAGCTAAGCATCAGTTAAAACAATATACAATATAAGAAGTAGTGGGCCCAGAATCGATCCTTGAGCAACACCACAGTGCACCACTAAGCATATCAGAAAAATTACCATTCATGGAAACGAATTATGATGGAATTAATGCAACCGCTTTGTGATCAACAAAAAGTTTTTAACCAAACACAATGAAAGCTGGTATTTGGTTAAAAACTTTTTGTTTGGGATTTATGTCGGCGTTTTAGCGTCCTTGATATCAATATCACGTCTTCAATCTGGTTTCTCGTTTGTATGTAAACTTAGCGAATAAAATCATGTACATTAAGGATGATATCTGATCAATTGTTGCTCCACACCAATTCGCAAAATCTAGAAGGACGAGCGTGTTGTCTTTCGTTAATATCGAAATTACTTAAGTTTTATGTTATCCGTAAACTACGACGACTTGCCACGTGAGGCATGATAAAAAGCGTTTTCACATCTTCGTCTTAATTGATTGCTCCATAACATAAAAAGATATAGTTTTAGTATATCCTTTACTTGAGCAATGGAAATTGTTCATGATATGCGATAATGATGGCAAAATAAAATTTTATATGTTTGTGCGAAAAAAATATATTGAAAATGTCATCGTGTGGATTTTTCTTTGGCAAATGGAAATGCATTTTACGAGTATCAATTGAAATAATGTAAACAAATTGCCAAATGCAAAATCGGCTAAACAATTAAAAAAAAAAAACATAAAAATAAAAATAAATAAATAACCAAAAGAGGGGATTCTTAGTATCAGTTGTCTTTTTACTCTTTTGTTTTCATATTTCAATTTCGGCTTGTGGAGGTTTGAATCTTCAATCTGACTTCTTCGGCATCTTCACCTTCCCCGTCACCAAAATCCATGCCAACGAATAAAGATCATGACAATTATCGACATCATAAAATTTCATTAACATGCTTAAATTTAATGAAAATATCCTTAAAAGCACAAAGTTTCTGTGATCGCACTAATAGCAACACATGTAATACTTTCATAAAACATTTTACATGTTCCGAAAATTATTATTATTAAGTACAGGGTGGCGCAATAGAACGTGCATATTTAAAAAATGATTAAAAAATAAATACAAAAGGTATGGTTAAAATAAATCTAAGGCATTGTAGAGTAATAAATGGAGTTTATTTTTTAAAAATAACATCATCTAAATGGTGACCCTCTCTACGACGGCACTCCTCTAACCGCAAACGAAAATTATTGAAAACTTTCTTCAGTAATACTGGTGTAATGGCTGTCATTTCACCACGGATATTCTCCTTGAGCTGAACGATGTTTCTTGGATTATTACTGTAGACTTTGTGTTTGAGGTATTCCCACAAAAAAATGTCAAGAGGCGTCAAGTCTGGACTACGTGGGGGCCATGGGATATCACCTCTTTTCGAAATCAGTCTGCCAGGGAACATCTGCTTCTCCACCGCCATGGAGTCATTTGATGTGTGACAGGTAGCTCTATCTTGTTGGAACCAAGTTCTGGAATTCACTATTTTTGAACTTTCAATTTCTGGAGCCAAAAATCCGTCCAACATCTCAACATAGCGTTCCGTATTAACCGTGACGTTTTGGCCCCGCGCATTTTCGAAGAAAAAGGGACCAATTATTCCTCTGTCAGAGATTACTGCCCATACCGTCACTTTTGGACTATGCAATGGTTTCTGGTGTTTGATTTTGGGATTTTCACTGTTCCAGTAACGACAATTTTGACGGTTTACGAACCCATTCATAAGGAAATGAGCCTCTTCAGAGAAAAGGATATTGCCAAAATTGGAAAATCGATTAAGCATTTCATTAGCAAATGCGAGCCTTGCTACGAAGTCAGACTCTTTCAATTCTTGTGTTAATTGCAGCTTATATGGATGCAGTTTAAGATCCAATGTTAAAATTCGTTGCAAACTTCGTCGCGATAATTGTAAGACAGAGGATCTCTTGCGAGTCGACATTTGTGGATTTCCTCGTACTGACTCCATAACTCTCTGAACATTGTCTTCGGTTCTAGATGTTCTTGGGCGACCATTTGCTTGTGGTTTAAATGTTGAACCGGTTTCTTCAAAACGCTTTATCCATATTTTAATTAAATTAGCACTCGGAGCTTCACTAATTCGCCGTAGTCCATATTCAACACATTATAGTCGCCTAGTAGCAATATATGAACGAGAGTTCTTGTAAAATGCGCGCACGCAAAATGCGCGACGCTTCTCGTCGAAATGATTCATAGCGACTAAAACTCCATGAGCCCGCCAACCCAACGATGTAGGCGCCCCCCCGCCCGCTCCTTTTCTACCCCGCAAAAAAAGATGATGCAATTTGCACGTTCTATTGCGCCACCCTGTACTTTGTTGCATATTATTAATTAGCTGCAGCATTGCTAATCAATATCTCATTAAATCATTTTCTTAAAAAATATTCTCACATTAATTACATCCTTCCCCAGAATGACAAAAATTTCGTTTTCTCCTCCAGTTGATTTTATATTTTCAATTAATAAACTTTCAGCTCGAATATAAAAAAAAAACATTGGACATGCTAAACATAAAACAAAAATAAATTAATTAAAAAACTATTATCGTATTAATTCAGTGATAGCAAAGGGGAGAAACACTACCAAAATAGGGAAGAATTATTCTTTTCTTAATATTTCATAATTTCTAACGAAACTTCAACGTAAAAATTGTTACAGTCAGATATATCATAATTACATTTTAATATTTAATAGGGTTTGATTTGACCCCAATATTCAAACATAAACATGAATTTTTTATATCACAAAAAGCGAAAGTAAATATAAATACGGGCCACCTTAATGTGAATAAAACATTAAGAAAAGTGTACATGTGTGCTTATGTTTCCTGGAATGTGTGACTATGACCTTTCCCAAGGCTCTATTGATAACCACATAGTGCCAGACAAGATTTACTCAGTTACTATTGCAACAATAATATTTATAGCGTACATGGCACAGCTTCTGCCGAAAAGTAATTAAACATTTCCGTCTGAAATGAAGACGCCGAAACTAAAATTAGATAGTGTTTTCAATTATGGTTAAATTGTTCCTATTAGATGTACTGTGGAGCATCGGGAACAAAAATAGATTTATTATCGGCATATGAATTTACAGTTGGTTAGAAACCTGAACACTTTGTATTCGAGTAGGCTTATCGACTTTACGGTTTCAAAAGTAAAGTTAAAAAAAACATATATAAACCTTTGATCTCGATGAAACTTTTATTTCATTATAAAGCTTGGACCTTGCCATTATATACGAAATACAATGTCATTTAAATGACCGCCTCCGGATTGGTTGCAGCGATCGTTACATTTGAGGTAGTTTTCGACCACTTTTTCGCACATTTCGGGCGGTAACTTGACGAATGTTGGTTTTCAAATAATCCAACTTTTGGGGATTATAAGCGTAAAGAGTGTTTTTGACGTAACCTCACAAAAAAAGTCTAACGGCGTCAAATCACATGGTCTTAATGGTCAATTGACGTCGCCAAAACGTGAAATTACGTTTACTGGAAACTTCTCATGCAATAAAACCAAAATCGGTCATGTTATGTGGCTCGTGGCACCCTTTCATTGAAACCGCATACCGTTCAGTTCGTATTCTCCAATTGCAGGTCAAAAAAAAGTCGCTTATCATGCCGCCATAGCGCTCTGGAACGGCGGTAACGGTTTCTCCAGCGTCATTTTCGAAACAATACTGCCCAACGACACCTTCAGACCATAATGCACACCAAACAGTCCCTTTTTCCGGATGCAATGTTTTTTCCCGATCACTTCTGAGTTCTACGTGTCCCATATGCAACAATTTTGCTTATTGACCCAACCACTGAATGAGGAATGAGCTTCATAGCTGAAGGTCATTTTGTTCGATTGAAAGCCCACGTTTGTATCACCACTTCTTCAGTAGATTTTAACTGTTTTTAAGTGTCATTCGGTTGTTAAACAATTCATATTCGTAAATGGCAAACTTTTCACTAAATATATAACACTTCAGATGGCAGGTATTTAACAGCTGACAGCCTTGTCGGATCACTAGATAGATTAACCTATATTATCAACTAATTCTGCAAGTAACCATGTAGGTTCAATCCACAATAAGACTAAACTATTTTTGTATCACTGTGATTTTTACGCACCCATCGATGGAAGACGAAGACGATGAGGCCAAGAATGTATTTTGTACGTAGAACAAATGTTGGACTGCCCCAGTGGACATGGCATTGAAATTGTTGTTGGAGATTGATTTTAATAAAAAAGAGGACATTATAGCCTTAGTTTATAGCTGTATATCCGCTACTAATCCTAACGATCCTAACACACAGTGACAATATATTGTGCATTCTGTGGCAACTGCCACAATAGCAGGTCGAGGGAGCCCATGCACCTTCAGCCATGCCCATGAGCGATGAATAATTCAACAATAGATCTAAGAAAAAAACATCATTAATACGTGGCAATGCCATGGCCAATTGCAATGCGTTTTGCAAGGGAGGAGCCACCTCCTGCTAGGACAATGATAGACATCAGGTTAAGGATGCTCAAAAAAATGAAGAAATCAAACCAATTATAGATGATGGCATCGATTACAAACCAACTAAACAAAACAAAATTAGAATAGAAATATTTTTCATTTCATTATTTATTTTTTATTTTTTTTTTTTATTTATTACTAGCTGACCCGGCAAACGTTGTTTTGCCTTCAAAATGTTAATGTGGTAAAAAAAATTAATTGCAAAAATCTCATCTCCAACGCCATCTATCACTTCAAATAAAATCTTTTAAACCTTCCGGAAAACTCTACCAATAATTTAAGACCAAAATGAGCCAAATCGGTCCAACCGTTCTCGAGCTAGCGAGACTAACGCACAGCAATTGATTTATATATATATATAGATTTATTTCAATATAACAAATTAATAATAACAAAGTAGAGAATGCTCGTTGTCTGGTGTCCGGTGGAGCTAACCAAACCCGATGCCAATTATATATATGTACATGTTTATATTAAATGACGCTATCTATCAATCAGCCCCATATCGCGACGGAGAATACACGCGACTGCTGTTCGCATGATCGCAGGTTCAACCCCATACAACCGCTTACCATTATTTAAGCAGCGACCATCTCGATGTGTCTGACGAACACTCCGAGTTGTCGACAAGTCTTGCAACTGCTTCTGCAACTGTGATGTTCGGAATGGTCATTAAACTGCAGGTCTCATTGAGTTAAATCAAGTTAAACCAAAAGAAGGCTTGTAAGCTCAA
Source organism: Philornis downsi (assembly GCA_019455685.1). NCBI lineage: Eukaryota > Metazoa > Arthropoda > Insecta > Diptera > Muscidae > Philornis > Philornis downsi. The sequence continues at coordinate 17,202 of JAHXMU010024678.1, forward strand.
TGAGAGTGAGAAGTTCTCCCATATTCCATTCATGGGATGTAAGGGAATTCTGTTTTGTTTGTACTAAACTGCTAAAGTGCAGAAACGCTGAAAGCAAAATTTATAAATACATCAGTATTTCTGCAAATTTTTATGAATATGAAACACACCACTTCCTTACGTCCCCTTATATATGTACGTATACGTACACGCCAAGAATCGTTTTTTTAAGTTTTTCTTGTTTTCCTATTGTGATGGTACCTTGAACAAATCTTTCTTTACAGTACAGTTTACTGTATTTAAAAATTTTTTACACTGAACTACACTTGTACTCACTCAATCAATCGAGTGCACAAAAATGCTACTCTTAGCTCGACACTATACCGAGCTTTCAGTCAGCTAGCGATCCAATTTAAAATTCTCCAGTATGTTAAGTGAAAGAGTATCCTACTTGGTTAGACCTTAATGCCTAATAATTCGACATTTGATCAGACACCCACTCTAAGATCTAGAAGATGAAGAAGAGTCGAGGAAAATAGGCGCACACGGATCATCTTTTCGTCAATTATAAATGTTCTTTCACCAAAAGTTTATTAAAATTGTGCACCTTCGCAATTCATAAGACTTTTCAACAACACTAACGAAGCCTTGCAACAAGTATGAGTGACTCACTTTTTACCAAAAGCCATATGTTACTTGCATTAGCCGAAAACACGGGTATTGCTGTTATTTGTTAAAGGCTGAGAAATGCTACTGCAGCCTTCTCACGCAAAGGTGTATTCAATGGTAAACAAGGACAAAGTTTGGGACACCAAGTGATCATTGATAATTATTAGTTGGAAATGATCGATGAGTTTATCGATCTCAAAATGTTGAATTTTGATGCGACCCAACAAAAAAAAAAAAATAAATAAAAAATTAAGGTGCCTCGAAAAGCAAAACTTTATTAATGATAGGGTAACAACGACTTGTTGATTCTTTATACCTATCAGATGCACAGGGTGGTGTTCGCTGCGCCGCTTCCTGGAAATTTAGTCGCCATGGAGCCGTACACGGGAGTGCAGCGTGCATTTTGTGTCCGCGCGTATTACGAAAACAATAAATCAGTGATTACTGCACGACGTTTGTATCGGCATGAACACGGTTTACACGATTTAAGTGAAGTTCCAAGCGCCAATGTGATACGAAAATGGATTAGAATGTTCGAAACAACCGGCTCAACAGTACCAATTACGGTTCGTGGTCGCCCAGTTTCTGCAAGATCAGACGACATTGTGGAGCGTGTTCGTGTTTTAGTTCAGCGAAATCCGCAACAGTCAACACGTAAGAGAAGTCAGTCTTTGGATGTCAAAAGAACAACTTTATGACGAATTTTGAAAAGTGATTTGCATTTGAAGGCTTATAAGATTCAGATAGTCCAAGAATTAAAACCCGATGATGCCAATAACCGACTTAACTTTGTCAATTTGATGCTAGAGCGGTTCAACAATTTCAACAACGTGATTTTTAGTGATGAGGCCAATTTTCACCTTAATGGCCATGTGAACAAGCAAAATTGTCGGTTCTGGTCCGAGACTAATCCTCGACGCTTGCATGAACGTCCACTTCACAGCCCTAAGCTTGTCGTGTGGGCTGGGATAACGTCAACCGGTATTATTGGACCATACTTTTTTGAGGACGAAAGAGGGCATGCGATGACGGTTAGAGCGAACAATTATTGCAACATGCTAGCAGACTTTTTGGTGCCAGCTTTGCAAGAACTTCAAGGCAATACCTCGAGGATGTGGTTTCAACAGGATGGGGCCACATGTCATACGACTAGGGTATCCATAGAGCTGCTGAAAAATGTTTTTCCTGGAAAACTCATTTCGAAAAGGGGGTATATTGAATGTCCCCCACGTAGCCCCGATCTTTCTCCAGGCGATTATTTTCTATGGGGCTACCTCAAATCGGTAGTCTACGAGAATAATCCGACCAATTTAGAGCAGTTGAAGAGGAACATTATTCAGGAAAGTAACAAAATACCGAGAACAACTTTTCAACGAGTTTTCCAAAATTTGCGACTTCGGTTCCAAGAGTGTCAAGCAGCCGAGGGAAGCCATTTGGACAACATTATTTTTAAGTCTTAAAAATTCCCATGCTTCTACTTTTTAAAAATACAAATATATTTTTTTTATGTTTCGTAGTTTTTTTTTAATTGAATATTTAAACCGCCAACACCCTTATGGCCCACCCTGTACCTCCAAACTGCTCCCAAAATTGTATTTCCATGTAGCTTCCAAATAATGTTAAAGACACTGGTTTTGGAAAACAAATGAAAGAAATGTTTCGCTTTTGTCGAAAAAATTTCAACCAATGAATGCGTGTGTGTGTGTGTAGTAAGCTACAATAATAAATTAAAAAAACTTTTTTTCAATCAATGTATTTAATTTTGTTTTATTGTGTAGAAAATTCCATTTTATTTTATGTAACTAATTGGTTTTGAAAATGATAGATCATAAATGACTTCCATGCTCATTCACGCATATGCGACAGTTGATCAGAAAATTATTAATTGCAGCCTGAAGAGTTAAAGCCGGAATCGCTTTAACTATTGTTTTAATGGACTGCTTTAATGCAGTGAAATTTCTTGGTTTCGTTTTATACACATTTTGCTTTACATAACCTCAGAAAAAAGTCTAGTGCAGTCAGGTCAGGTGACCTTCGGTCACCCTCTACTTCTAAGAGTAGCGCGTAAGTAACGTTAACGGCGACTGTATTGAATGCGTTCTTGTGTATTATTTGGTTTTAGCTAATGAACCAATTGCATGTTATATGGGAAAAGATGTAACATATGTAAAATTCTTTGCAAAGGCCGCCTAGATATCTCTAACTGCTGAAAACGTCGCTTGGTGGAAGTTTCGGGGTTTTCCTCAATACTTGCTTGCACTCGAGCAATGATCACTTCATTTCGAACTGCACGAGGTCTTTCAGCACGCGGAAGAACTGAACTGAACCAATCGGTAAATTGTTGGAGCGCTAGGAAATTTCGATGTGACCTTTGTGTCTGAATAGTCGAATGCTGACTTTCAAAGTAAAATTGAACAATTTTGGTTCTTCGTTCTGTTCTGAGTCTTTCCATCATAAATTTCCCAAGTATTATTTAGTTAATTCTGAAAAGAAACGAAAAAAGACAAACAAAACTGTATTCACTTATCAAATCTTAACGTATACAAAGAGAATTGGGTAGAAATGCAAAAAATAGAAAATATTATTCGTACACTTTCTAGTTATGATATTGTATGGCTCAACATAACTGTAATCTTTGGGTTTGCTTTAAGTAATTTCGTAAAAAAACAGTAAAAAAAACACTTTTTGGC
>JAHXMU010024678.1:25539-40227 GCA_019455685.1 Philornis downsi
CTTTTAATATCGTGTTAATATGTTTATGTGCCCAAAGTGTGAATAACATTTAAATACGCAATTGAATAGAACAAAATTCAAATGATCATTTAATCGTATTCATTGTTCTAATATTAATAGAATAAAAAAAAACAATTGCCTGAAATAATTTGTACGCTTTAAATAGATAAATGTTTGGAATAGTCAGAGCACAATGCACGGTGGGTTTGAAGTGATTTTGCTGAGTGTAAAAGGAAATAATATTTCGTTAATTAACTAAATATAGATTAAAAATTACACTATCCCGGATTATGTTTTTCGATATTTGGGACCTAAGTGAATTTGAAAATTTATTTTGGGTGTAATTTTGCTATGGAACGCTGAGGAATTGGCCATATTGTGATGAAAACTTTCTGCCTTTTGATATCCATTTACATGCAAGCACTAGCAATCTTCTGTATCTCATGATAAAATTTCAGAGTACATGGTTCCACACTCAATTTACAGGAACTGCCCCCAATTGTAAGAAATATAGTAGGACATTATCTGTCACGGTCGCCAATGAGAAAGTCGGAAGAATGTCGGTTTCTGCTTCAAACGTACTGCTGGCCTAGGAATTGCTCTGATGATTGGCTCATGTACCTATATATGGAAGAAACACGCTAAGTTTCTCGGGCAGGTTGTTCGCTGATTTTAAACGAATTGGTTGACTTCGTAAATACTAAGTGTCGCCTACACAGCAACTGTACAGAATTATCCATTTAATGGTTTCAAAACCGCCGATCTGGCAAGGCGTTTAGCTGTTAAATACCTGTTATCTGAAGTGCTATTTATTTAGTGAAAGATTTTCCATTTAAGAACATTGATTGCCTAATAAACGAAGAAACCGTAAAAATAATAAAAAATAGTGATATTTGGAAATCTAAAAAAAAATTTTTTTTTTGAAATTTTCACCGACCAGATTGTGTGCATCTCCAAGTCAAGGTATAAATTAAAATTTAAACACATTTTGTAATCTTTGCTGCAATTTTTTTTTTGTAGAATTGTAAAAATTGAATTTCATTATCACCAAAATTCTGAAGATAGTTTTTTTTTCGGAAATTTATAAAAATATTTGGTATTTTTTTTTGCCGGATTCCAAGCCAACGGATAAATTAAAATTTAAACACATTTTGTAAACTTTGCTAGAATTTTTATAATTTTTTTTAACTTAATTGCAGAAACTGAATTCTTTTTTTTTTACGAAATTTCGTTGTCACCAAAAGTCTGAGGAAAGTTTGTTTTCGGACATTTTTAAAAGTATTTTCTTCGGAAATTTTCACCGGCCAGATTGTTTGTCCAAATCAACGTATAAATTAAAACTTTGACACATTTTGTAAACTTGGATAAAATTTTTATATCATTTTTTGTTTTTTGCTACCCGAATTGTTAACTTAATTGGCGTTTAGCTGTTAAATACCTATCATCTGAAGTGTTATTTATTTAGTGAAAGATTTGCCATTTAAAAATATTGATTGTCTAACAAACGAAAACACCGTAAAAATAATTAAAAATTACTACAAAAATAGTGATTAAATCATGGACTTTCAATCGAACAAAATTTTCTTCAGCGATAAAGTTTATTTCTCACACGGTGGTTAAGTCAACAAGCAAAATTGTCGCTTATGGGGTTCGTAGAACCTAGAAGTGATTGTGAGCAAGACATTGAATCGGGAAAAAGTGACTCAAAATGAAAAATGACTGAAAAAAGAAGAAAAAAAGTGAAAATCGCACTGGAGGAACCTAAAAAAGATCCAGTGCTGCAACCAATCCAGAGGCCGTCCTTTAAATTACATTTTACTTCGTGCATAATGGCAAGGTCCAAGCATTATAATGAAATACAAGTTTCATCGAAATCATAGCTTTATATGCGTTTTATTTAGCTTTACTTTTGAAACCGATAAATGGATAACACAGTACTGTACTCGTACAATGTCAATGCAATGCGCACCATTATTTAAAGATGTTAAAGGACTTTCCTTACCCAGAACTGTGCCGAAGACGTATCCGTTTCAACAGCATTTGATTCCAACATAATGGAGCAACTGCACACATAGCCAGAGCGGTTATGGCGGAGCTCTAACAAAAATTCCCTAAGAAATTAATATCCAGAAACTTCATTTTCCGCTGGCCCCAAGGTCATCTGATCTGACTGCACTAGACTTTTTTATGGGTTTATATCAAGCCAAATGTGTACACAACAAAACCAAGGAATTTTACTGAATTGAGGCAGTCCTTTAGAACAGTAATTGAGGCGATCCCGATTTTAACTCTTCAGGCCGAAATGAATAGTTTTCCTATCAGGTGTCGCATATGTATGCGTGAATGAGCATAGAGGTCATTTATGGTCAATCATTTTCAAAACCAATTACATAGTTATATAAACAAAAATTTAATTTTTTATGCAATAAAAAAAAAAAAATTAAATACATTTATTGAAAAAAAGTTGTTTAAATTTCTTTTTGTAGCACAATTAGTGCTCCACCTTATATAAGTAGAGATCAATACATTATCCACAATTCTGAGAAGCACAGATATCTTAATTTGACGAAATCTATCCAGTAGGAAAAAATTTGCTCACCCAAATGCCAAATCCACCTCTTGATAATTCCCTTCTTTCCAGTATGTTTTATAATATTGTATCATTCCTTAATTACTGTAGTAATTGACGAATTGACGATTGAATAAATCATATCGATTTTTACACTTGTAAATTTGATTCTTCTAATTACTGGATGGTTATTGAAATTTTGCAAATTTTTTTCTATTACGTGCACTTAATTGGAGATGAGCGGTTCTATCATCTCTCCAACTGTGGGCGGCGATGTATGATAGCAGTTATATAAACTTCGCCTTGGCCAAACTGTTATTTCCTGCTCATCTCTGCGTATATTCGCCTGTTTTAAATTCAAACTTTTTTTGAATTTACTAATTTTTTAACGCGATTTTGTAAAAACAATCTTCTTATATGTAAACAAGAAGCATAATTTTTCGGTTGTTTGAGTTAGCTTAGCTCAGGAAAGATTGATTATGAAGCCTGATTTTAAACCGCTACACTTCGAAAACTGTATAATAATGTCTGAGAATAACAATTTAAGCAATTTTTAATTTAAATGTAAAATAGTTCAATAGAATTTTTTTTAATACTTTTATTTATTGTCACTTTTTTTGATGTTTTCAGCTGTTTTTTAAACTCATAATTTAAAACAAATAGAAAGAAAAATTTTTTTCGGAAATTATTTTAAAAAATATTTTTTTCCCGATTTTTTCACAGACCGGAAGTCTGAGAAAAGGTCTTTTCAAAAATTTTTAAAATAATTTTTTTTCGGAATTTTTTCACAGACCGGATTGTATGTCCAAGTCAACGTATAAATAAAATGTAAACATATTTTGTAAACTGTGATAAAATTTTTATAATTTTTTTGTTTTCTTTGATTGATTGATTGTTTGATTTTTTTTTACAAAATTTCATTATCACTAAAAGTCTGAGGAAATGTCTTTTCGGAAATTTTTCAAAAAAAATTTTTTTTCAGAATTTTTCAGTTAATTTTTTTAACTTAATTGCAGAAACGATATTATTTTTTTTTCTTCTTTTTTACGAAATTTCATTGTCACCAATAGTCTGAGGAAAGTTTTTTTGGAAGTTTTAAATTTTTTTTTTTTTGAAATTTTCACCAATCGGATTGTATGTATCTCCAAGTCAACGTATAAATTAAAATTTAAACACATTTTGTAATCTCTACAGCAATTTTTTTTTTGTAGAATTGTAGAAATTGCATTTTTTTACAAAATTTCATTATCACCAAAATTCTGAAGAAAGTTTTTTTTCGGAAATTTTTAAAAATATTTGGTATTTTTTTTTGCCAACGTATAAATTAAAATTTAAACACATTTTGTAAACTTTGCTAGAATTTTTAAATATTTTTTAACTTAACTGCAGAAACGGAATTCTTTTTTTTTTACGAAATTTCATTGTCACCAAAAGTTTGATGAAAGTTTTTTTCAGAAATTTTTACAAATATTTTTTTTTTTTTTTTTTTAATTTTCACCGACCAGATTGTAATTTAAACACATTTTGTAAACTCTGCGAGAATTTGTATAATATTTTTTATCTTAATTGCAAAAACTGAATTCTTTTTTTTACAAAATTTCATTTCCACCAAAAGTCTGAGGAAAGTTTTTTTCGGAAATTTGTGAAAGTATTTTCTTCGGAAATTTTCACCGGCCGGATTGTTTGTGCAAGTCAACGCATAAATTAAAATTTAAACACATTTTATAAACTTTGATAACATTTTTATAATTTTTTGGTACCCGAATTGTTTACTTAATTGCGCAAACTGATTTTTTTTTTTAACAAAATTTCATTATCACTAAAAGGTTTTTTCGGAAATTTTTAAAAATATTTTTTCGGAATTTTTCACCAACCGGATTGTATATCCAAGTCAACGTATAAATTAAAATTTAAACACATTTTGTAAACTTTGCTAAAATTTTTATAATTTTTTTTAACTTAATTGCAGAAACTGAATTCTCTTTTTTACAAAATGTCATTATCACCAAAAATCTGAACAAAGGTGTTTTTTCGGAAATTTTTAAAAGTATTTTCTTTGGAAATTTTCACCGGCTAGATTGTTTGTCCAACGTACAAATTAAAATTTGAACACATTTTGTAAACTTTGCTAGAATTTTTATAATTTTTTTTTTACCGGAATTGTTTACTTAATTACATAAACTGATTTTTTTTATTTCATTATCACCAAAAGTCTGAGAAAAGATTTTTTCGGAAATTTTTATAAATATTTTTTCGGAATTTTTCACAAGTCGGATTGTACCTCAAAGCCAACGTATAAATTAAAATTTAAACACATTTTGTAGACTTTGTTAAAATGTTTAAATTTTTGTTTTAATTACTCGAATTGTTAACTTAATGACAGAAGCTGATTTTTTTTTAAACAAAATTTCATTATCACTAAAAGGTCTGTTAACTTAATCGCAAAAACTGAATTTTCTTTTTCAAAATTTGTTCATCACCAAAAGTCTACCGAAACTTTTTATTGTGTCCGATGCATATAAAGGCCTCAATTCTATTTCTATTGATGTAGCCTTATATTTCTTCTGTTAACGCACAGTTTAGTGTATGACAATTCCAATTCGAATGGGTAGTAATTTTCGAGATCGATAGGAAAAACCAAATAAAATTCCGTGGCGCCCGGCGCATTGGAGACGCCTATATAAGTATTACATCATTCAATGAGCACTTGTCGAATTGTAAAGCTGGGAAAATTTAATCATCTTTAAAGACAAATCAAATATATTCAAGAATGTTTCCTTTAATTTGCATGCGATTTCGAAATAGAGATTTCCGAAAAACTTTGCAAATAACTATCTGCAGATTAGCTGGTGAAAGTTTTTTTTTAACTCAAATAAACTGATTTTTCTTGACTCATTTGAAATATAGTACATTTGTATTAATTCTTTGTAATGACTTTTAAAAACAATTCAATTTCAATGACTCTTATGGACCGTGACGCTTTACTGTTTGGGGGGTTCTAGCGGAAATTGGCTTACATACATATCATTTGAATGCGTTGCCTTCGATCAATCCCGATTTGTTGGCTAACTTAATGTGGGCAATAACCCCAGTCAGTTTTCGAAACCTTGGAGGCCAACGGAATATTGACCTCCGTGAAATCACTTTATTGAAGAATCTTTACTGCAGTTCTGACACAACAGACAAATTGCATCATCTTTCTAAAACTAAACAGAGTGGAAAAGCGAAAACTTTGTGAATGCCTTTTAGTAACACCAATAACCATCCTATACAAATACTAACAGCGCCTTTACTCATTTAAGTAATTAGCTGAATTAAGAAATTATATATTGAAAATATGATATAGATAAATTGGAATAAAACTCAATGACTTCGGTAAACGGACTATGAAATGTTAGCAAATAACATTATTGAAAATTTATTATTTAAATTGTTTATAATGGCCGATATTGCGAATTCCTGTGCGGATGAATAATAAACTTAAACAACAATTTTGGAAAATTTTGATTTAAAAATCGCACATCAAAAAGAAATTCTATAATATAATAAAAAATGGTATCCGTGTGTTTTTTATTGATCGTTCGGTTTATAAAAAAATCTGGCGCAAAGTTTACGTTTTCATTATTAAAATATTCGCACTGCAACTGGGGAAATGTTTTATTAAGGTAATTTGGTACTCGTGCGTTGTTTGATGGCAGGTCAGGAAATCTCATCCATAGAAAATTGCCGAATTATCGGATATGCTGAATACAGTTTATACAACTTTATCTTTGTATTTCGTCACTGGTGATCCGTTCATTTTTTCGACCACAAAATTGGCAGGATATAAATGTTGATCTAAATGCGTTTCGCTTGACTTTTGTTTTGCTAGAGGGTACCAACAGATTCGACTCAACCGATAGTTGGTTAGTCGTCCGCCGACTCACTTTATTTAATTTGCAATAAATTCTGTTGAATTTAAAAGGTGTGAACGATCGATTGATCGTTTATCCCCAAGAGAAACAGATCCAGTTGTTCAGTTTTAGTGAACTAATTCCAATGTTAAACTAATTCCAATGTTGAAAAATTTTCATAAAACTCAAAACGTTTCATTTCCAAAACTATTCTATATACGACTATTCAACAATAATGAGGCAGGCTGATGATGATAATGATGATGATATCAATGATTATGATGTCGATGATCATTTGGTTGCACTGCCCTCTGATTCTGTGTGCCCATTTCATTGCTAGCCTAATGGCCAACGATTCGGCCATTGGAGCTTTTCACATTCACGTTGACGAGGTGTCGATGATTGAATGGTCATAAATTGAGGAATTTTGTTGTTCATTGAATGTTTTCACGCCATAAGTTGGTTGTTAGACAAGTACAAATACACAGCCACGTACGCAAATGCCCACACACATGTGCACGCGCAACACATGGTCTGAGTCTATCCGACAAAATACAGATATCAGCACGAATGCAGCCCCACTGCGACATACATGAGATGGATGGTTCATTGTGGTGGGATGAGTTGTATGGAAACGGTTTAATGTTTTCATTTGTGTATTTTAAGATTTTTTTTTTATTCATATTAGAGTTTACAAACACGAAGATAAAAAACATGACAATAAAGGAGAATTAGGGAATATTTTAGCAAATGTTGGATTGGCAATAACCGGCACTTGCATTCACTTGTAGTTGTAAAGTAAATGCACTTGTAGTTGCACTAAACTTATCTAAACTTCTTCCTTATATTGAAGCCAGCTGAATTATTATTGCCGCATTTCACATTTCCCTCGAAAAAGAAAGTGAAATATGTTTTCTGTCGATTTATTGCAGCCGGGGGATAGTAAATGTTTTACATCGGCCTAGTCCTTCTGCCCGATATATCGAATTTAATTTTTTTTCCCCGGAACTCCCAATTCGTCTACTTCGTAGACCGCAGTAGCCTAAATTTTGGCCTTTTGTATCGCTCTAAACCTTCCATATAAATGGACGATTTAACTCATACGCTCTTACATACGAGTACATATCGTTTATCTCTTTACACATAATTCAGCTAGATCTTAAGGCTTTGCTAAAGTAGGGTCCGGCAATGAAAATGTACAGAATAGTTGCAACAGCTTATGATTCCTTCCATATAAATTGACCGATTTTCCGAAATTCAATATTTCATTGTAACTCTTAATTTGAAGACTGCAATAATTTGCTGATTTAAGAAAAATATGCTACACAATTTTCAACCACTAATTGTACCTCCTACACAAATTACCGATTTAACTCTGACACTGCATTGCCACTCTCTTTCTGGTTTATCCCACATAAATTCAATGATTTCTTGAAATTATATTTTTCCACTATAATCCCGAATTCGTAGACTCTTTCTTTATGTTTATTTAGTTGCAGAAATTATATTTTACTACAATAAGCAATAGTTACCAATAACAATTCTTACATATAAACAATGTCTCTGAATCGAGCTCTATAGTATTATTACTATAATGGGAGTTTGATTTGTACAAAAAAATTATAAAAATTCTATTCAGAAATACAAAATGTTAATATTCAGTTTTACACCACCAAAGAAAAAATGTTAGTCAAAAAACATTGGTCAAATATAAATATGTTTTTATGAAAGTTGAAGTCTAAAACTAGAACGAAAGGAAAAAAGAATCATTCAGCAAGCCAGCAGAATTTGATTTTAGTTTTTCTAGAAACAAAATATATTTGTTTTTGATAAACTTACACTGTAACTTAGGTTTCAATTTGCCATGTTATAGTTAACAGCTTTTACGTTGATTCTTCTGTAGTTGTGGTAAAATATTAGTATTCCGTCTTCATTTTGAAATATATGTTTTTTTTTTATCAGGATAAAGAAAAGCTTCAGGAGGAAGAAACCCTCGCTTTAGGCAATCTATTATATAGATATCATTTGAGCAATAAAGAGTCATTATATTAGATGCTCAACTAAGTCCCCGCTGTTTGGCTATAGAAGACGCCAGCTGTAAGTGCTATTTGATTCTGCCATAACCTAAACGTCATTAGCCAAGCTTAGGCCTATGGTATACATAGCGTCTCGACACAATAGTGATTTTCTTTTGACGTCATATTCTTTTGATTGATTCTTTGCTTAATTGTCATAAGCGGGAAGTATTAATTTTCTTCTTTTAATCGAAGAAAACGGCGGCTGAAGCTCATCGAGAGCTTCAAAATGTTTACGGAGATGCTGCATTAAGTGAAACAACGTGTCGAGATTGGTTTCGTCGCCTTAAAGACAGTGATTTTGATGCTGACGACCGCTCGCGTAAAGAAAGAAAGACGAAAAACCTTCGAAGCCACTGAATTGACGGCATTGTTTGATGGGGATCCGTGTCAAAAGCAGAGAGAGCTTACATTAGTATTAGGAGTTACCGGCTAAGCCATTTCCAAGCTATTGCATGCGTTTGAAATGATTCAAAAGCGACTTGGGTTCCTTATGAGTTGAAGCCAAGAGATGCTGGGTGTCGTTTTTCGCCTGCGAGCAACTGATTCTGCGAAAAAAAAGAAGGGGTTTCTTCATCACATTGTAATCTTATATATATAAAAATCAATTGCTGTGCGTTAGTCTCGCTAAAGCTCGAGAACGGTTGCACCGATTTGGCTCATTTTGGTCTTAAATTATTAGTAGAGTATTCCGGAAGGTTTAAAATTTTTTATTTGAAGTGATAGATGGCGTTGGAGATGAGATTTTTGCAATTATTTTTTTTTTTTTACCACATTAACATTGAATCTTTGAAGGCAAAACAACGTTTGCCGGGTCAGCTAGTGGGTTATAAAAAAATGGATTCATTACAGCAATCCAAAAGAGAAAAGTCATGGAAACTGCCCGGTCATGCTGCAAAGGTTATGCTCTGTATTTGGTGGGACCAAGCGAAACCATTACTGGGGTTCGGTATCGACTTCAATGAATGCGATTGAAACGAGCTCTGCGTGAGAAGCGCCCACAATACGCGGAGAACCACGAAAAAGTGGTTCTTCAGCATGACAACGTTTGGCCTCACATGGCCAAGCCCGTTAAAACCTACCTGGAAACGCTGAAATAGGAAGTTTTACCACATACGCCATATTCTCCAGATAATACGCCGTGCAATTATCACTTGTTCCGTTCGATGGCCCAAGATCTGGCTGAACTTTGCCAGAAAGATGGGAAAAGGTAATAGATTGCGATGGGCAATACTTTCAATAAATCATTTGTAAACATATTTCCATTAAAAGGTTGGATTTTTATAGAAAAAGAAAGCAGCAATAACTTAGTTGCGCACTTAATATATGACGTTTTGTCTAGTTAAAAATAACTTATTGGATTGGATATTACTCAAATTGTCTGATAGAATAGAATCACAAAAGTTATTTATTGTATTTTCATTACCTTTAAATTCTAATTTTGTATTTAAAAAGCGCATGAAAGTAACATTGACTTCCATTTATATTAGATTTTCCGGGTTCACTTCCTTAGATTCAATAGAAGCACCTATAGCATCAAGCATTTCTACTTGATCTTCTACCAGATAAAGGTTAGACTCATATTTATTGAGAATTTGCAGCTGAATCCCTGCATTTCGTAACAAACTTACCGAATTTTCATGCGTTATCTCCTGCTGAGGGTTTAAGGTAACAAATTTCTTGAATTTTTTTCTTTTTTAATATTTCCGAATATAACTCTGCAGTTTTTAGGGTCTATGCTTATTAGTTTGCTTATTAGTTTAAAAAGTTTGCTTCTATAAACGTTATGATCATTTTTAGTTTAACTTTTGCCTTCCTGAGATTTATCTGTGTTAATTTCTGCTGCATTCTACAGTGTTAATGCACTGCATTCACCTTTCCCCTTTAAGGATTTCCGCGGGCCTTTATAAAACACATTGTGAAGGCTTCTACACTTGTTTCCAATCTCATCGAATAAAATTTGCTTACTATACCTTTCAACTGCTGTAAAGTGATTTCATGCAAAACCAACCACCTTTCAACTGCTGTAAAGTGATTTCATGCAAAACCAACCAAGGTGAAAAAAATTGCTAATAAAGTTATGTTTTGCCTCAAAATTAAATAATGAATTAATTGTTTTGAACGTAACCGCTAAAAAGAAATCATAATTTAAAGTATATTAAAAAAATCCATTATTTTCCAATAGATGTCATTAATAAACTGCATCTCGCGTCATAAAAGTGCGATAGCGTTACACTAGATGGCGTTGAAAGATAAGATTCCGTGCTCAAAAAAGTGCTCAGACTGTTTGGTGATTGCTTTACGCAGTATTGTTTAAGAGAGAGTTTCAAAAATATACTCGTATAAACAGATTTACAGATTTTCTTTGATAAAGGCAAAAATACAAGTCTGGAAATGTGAATAAGTTTATGATGCGATAACTTCCAATCATGCTTCCAGCAATTGGACAGTCTGAAGAAAATATTACTGTTATTATTGTTATTTTATTTCCATATCGCAATCCAAAGTCGCATACGGGCAAATTGATTACGCAGACCAACATTTTGCGACACATACTTAAAATTTTACAATTCAGTTTTTTAAAAAAGTTTTAATAAAATTATTATAATAATAGTATTAACAGTATTAACGACGAATATGGAGAAAGGTAGGATATAGAATGTGTAGCATCAACAATTTATAGTGAAGTATAATAATTCTACAAGCAAGACATTAAGAGCTTCTTAAATTCAAAACATGATAGTGAGAATCTTCTGTGTTCGTATGGAATTATTGAATTCCATAATTGTATAGCACGAAATCGAAAATACCACTGTATAATTAGCGTTCTTACCAGTGGAAGTTGTAAAATATTGGTTCTTGAAGACCTTCCAAATACAGGTTTGGAAACTATGTACTTGGGTGTGCCAAATTGCATACTTTTGTAGAAAAAAAATAGTTCTAAGGTCGATAAAGTTTTCAAATGTACATCCCAAAAACTCAACAGTATATGTATGGTGTAACATGATCATAATGTTTTAATTTGTACGCAAAACGAATTATACGGTTAAAGCATATTTTTAATCTCTCTAGTCTACCTCTACTAAAATATTCGCCCACAAGAGGCCAATAGAAGAGTAATTCTGCTATATAAGGATAACGCCGGACTATCTTGAAGCTGCGGGAGCCCGGTTGGAAGGTTTTTATGTATTCTCCTTATAATCTGGGCTGTCATCAAGCGATTACTACTTGTTCCTGTGTATAGCGAATGATTTTGCTAATGTTTTTTTTTTTTTTTGCCATGAGAAACTTGTGATAAATGGACCATCGCAGTTTTTGTACCAATAGGGATGGCGATTTTAATGAGAGAGGCACAATGAAATTATCTCTAAAATAGCAACAAGTTATCGAACAAAATGATATGATCTATTCAGATCTTTCTGGCCATGACATCTATGCCTTCAATGTCATGCGAAAAAAAAGTAATAAAAATACATCTTACATTACATCCGACTGAACCTTATAAGCAATGGCCAGAAAAATGATACCGCCATAGTTGGCGTACTCAATTGTATAGCCGTTTTAACTATTTATCTTACTCAAAGTAATCATCATTACAGTTTAGCTATCACCCTACGAATGTCCGATGGCATTACCAGAGAATACTTGCAATTCTTGAGAAAATCTGCAAAGTATTCTGGTTATTCCCAAGTGAATATTAGTGGGAGAATCCATACCAAAGTTTCTCCGTATGGAGGCTGTATCAAGTCAATGTTCATTTGGGGTTCAGACTTCGCTAATTTATAAACATAGCCGGAGTATTCAAAGGTAGTTTGAATCAATTGGTAGACATTTTATTGAGTGTATATCTGAAATTCCTCGGTGGGCTGTAGGTTATATATTCTAACTAAAAGTACTAAATATGGTTTTGATTTTTCAAATGGTGCATCTTGCTCAGCTGTACAAGGTGGAAAGACTGAAGTATGATAAAGGCCAAGACAATATCGTTGATATAATATTCTATAATGTAATCCTGTAAATAATGCCTCACTAAGGATAAAGAATGGCTGCAGATTCTCCAATACAAATTTAATAAATGCTCCTACAATTTTTAATTTTAACTCACTCATCATACCATCTCCTTCAAACAAATCACTTGATGTATTCTTGCCATTTAATACTAAAGTTATCGCAACCTACAGACACATCTTGTGAAAATTTTTCAAATTTATTAACAATTGTGTTTAGTTGATGTTGCTCTATTGCTGTTCTGGCTGTTTGTGGAAAAACACAACAGCCTCATCAGCAATAGCAGCAGCAGCAATAGAAACCTGCTGTTTCATTTTATGATGAGCCAACAACACCAGCATTTATCATCTATCATGTCTTGTAGTCCTCCTGTTCCACCATTCTCAGCGAGGAACGTGAAGCCACTGGCCATTCGATGGCTGAATGTTAATGGCATGGGGTAGGGTGGGGTGGAATTGTTTGCAAAGAGAATTTTGTTTTGCTAATATAACTACAAATATACATAATAAAGTCGTAAAACTCTTTGGCAATATTAGATTTTTACGATTTTCCGAATAAACATTAAACTTTGTGCGAATAAACTCTTGCTCATTTACAGATTCGCACATTCATATGAAGTGGAGGATTCATTTAGCGCTGATGTAAATTCTTTATCAATAAATAATAAATATTTGAATACAAATTTTATGTTGATAGTTTAGAAATATCTTCCATTGTTGTTGTTTTGTTATTTTTGTGTCTTATAACCATCACCCAAGACTATCATCAACAAATATGGTTGTACTAATCGTAAACTTTTGAAAACTTATTTTATATTTGTTTTGCATATGTTTTGCAATTCAATAAGTACTGGTATGTAGAAGGAGAATTTGACATGGGAGCGTTTAAATTGTAGCACATTTTTTCACAAATCAGTTGGATGACCGTAAGCTTAATATAAAAGAAGAAACAAATTTCCATGCATCCCATGAATGAGATATGGAAGAGTCTCTCATATTCAATGAGTTTATAGGAAATATATTTTTAGGCTCACTCAACAACAACTCAACAGTTTAACAACATTTCAGAAAGTCACAGATTGAGAAGTATTTATCAGTTTTGTCAATTACTTGACTACTCGAAATGTATGTTAGATACATCGAAGTGATTGCCGCTCAATTAATGACAGGTGGCTGCATGCGGGATTGAACCCACGACTATGCGAACGATAGTTCTAACCATCGCGCCACGGTCGATGTACTAAACTTAACATAGTGCAGTTAACGGCATTCTCTGCATATTAGGTGATGGAGCATCGTAGGCCAAAAGATGGCCTAAGGATAAAGTCATTAAGTTCAAGTGGACATAAACTTGTGTTGACTCAGTTAACAACAGTGATAGAGCGGGTCCACGGTCGATGTACTAAACTTAAAGTAGTGCAGTCAACGGTATTCTCTATTAAGTGATTGAGCAACGTAGGCCATAACTGGCCTAAAAATGAATTCATTCAGTTTAAGTGAGCATAAACTGACCTAGTTAGCAATAGTGACAACTGCTAATACTCGTATGTTATACAGGGTGGGCCAAATAAGACCTAAGTAGTGGTCTACAAATAAGACCTGGTGGTCTTGCGGTAGCAGTGCTTGCACAATCTGAATTTTGTATGGGTACATCTTAAGATCCAACTTTAAAATTATACGCAATGTCGTTCTGGAAATGCCCAATTGGCTGGAACGACGGCAAGTTGAGACAGATGGATCATCTGCAACATTTCGATGGGCACCTCGATGGGCACCTCGTCCAGGACGGTCGACCACTGAACCCAGTTCCTCAAAACGACCGACCAAACTCCTAATCGTGAAGGCTGTGGGAGCTGATCTGGAATTAAAATGTTGCTGATATTTACGCTGCGTTAAAACAATTGATCGTTGACAAGAATAGAAAAACTCGATAATTTTAATGCGTTGTGTTGTACTGTAGGGTTCCATAATAAATTTTCAACAATTCAATTATAACCTACAAAAAGAGAAAAATAAATGTGTAAAAAAATTAAAAAAGGTTATTTGTGCTTAACATTAGTAGGTCTTATTTGGCCCACCCTGTATAGTCAATTACTGAACACTTGCTACGAAGGTATCAAGGATATGCTGTAAGCATCAAAATA
>JAHXMU010024679.1:0-10273 GCA_019455685.1 Philornis downsi
ATTAGAATAATGATTTATTCTTCCAAGTAAAATACTGAAATAACTCGGTTTTTAGGTCCTCATCCGTATTGAAAGGATTTGCCAGTAATTTGCGAAAACACTTTCCAATTTTTTATACAAACAATTAATTTTCATCCGCAAGAGAAGTGTCGTTTTGTTCAAATGTCTTTTGCCAACGTTCTGGCTAGTTTTTGTTCCCAGATTGGAATAATGATTTATTCTTCCAAGTGAAATACTGAAATAACTCGGTTTCTAAGTCCTCATCTGTATTGAAAAGATTTTCCATTGAAAAATTTTGCAGACGGAATAAATGAAAATCCGAGGGTGCCAGATAAGGCTATAAAGTGGAAGTGGCATCACATTACATCCAAGCTCTAATATTTTTTACCGAGTCTGCATAGATAGATGCATGATGCCTATTTTTGTGGTGGGGACAAATAACAAAAAATATTAATTTTCCGATCCAGAACATTTTTTACTACTTCATTGTGGTTTGTTTATGGTTGATAATGGACCTAAGAGTTTATAGTTTGATTCTTTGAAAGCAGTTCCAAGTAAACCGCTTACTTAAAGCTTCACCAAAACGACAACACAATATTTTTTTGTACAACTCAGACTTTGCTGAACTTTGATCGCGTTCATCTCTTCCAGTTGACATTGTTGTAAGGAATACATTTTCATCATTAGCAGATCATTTTGTTTGCGTTTAAGCAATAAATGGCAAGCGCTTATAAGCTTTATTATTAAGTGGATTTTCTTTAGTTTGTGCTGAAGACAAATATCGAGCTTTTTGACGAGCCGTTTTAAATATTAGCCAATGGTCAAGTACGGAATTTTCAGTTTACCTACAACTTTTCGAACAGAAATGCATCAGTTCGACTGGATAACGGCTTTGACTCCGCGCTCATCAGTCTCATTTGTCCAACCTGTCACTAGTTTAGTGAATCAACTTTGGCATCAGTTTTCTGTTATGGTGTCCAAAACCTAGACGTCTCAATTATCCTGAAAATGTCCTATTTGTGTCTCGATTTTCACGATGGGATTTAAACTAATAATATAATATATATTTCCTTTCGGATAGCAAATATTCTGTGAGAAAAGTCTTATTTCTGGCATGGTTTAATATAGCCAATATGGTTCTGTCACTGGCATTGCATTAATAACAGAATCTATTCAGCACAGAACCCACTTCGCTTCACAAAATCACTACTTCCTCACAGTATAAAACAGTATAAAAAATAAGATTTTGATTTTGCTTGGCACCTAATTTACGAGGGCAGTCATACAGCTGGCCTAATAAAGAAGACACAAAAAGTTGCTTCATTACAATGTTTGTAGTAAGAATTGTCAAACATCAACCGCAGACTCAGACCGGAGACCTCTTCATTATTGGCATTTTTTCTAGTTTGGAAACAGAAAATAATTCGAGGGAGATAAATCTGGTGAATAAGGTGCGTAATGATGATAAAATTGTGGCCATCGCAATTGTGGATGTGTGAACTAAAGTATTGTCTTGATGAAACGCTGCGATAAATTAGCATAATATTCGCCGTTGATGGTTTTTCCTTTCTGAAGATATTCAATAAAAATAATCCTAGTCGCATCCCAAAAACAGATGTAATGAGCTTGTCTACAAATGGAACCGTTTTCGCCTTCTTTAGATACGATTCTCCATTCCAGTCTATTGTATAGACTGTTCCTTTGTCTTAGGTGAGAAGCGGTGGACCCATGCCTCATCCATGGTTATAAATCGTCGCAAAAATTCGACTTTATTGCGGTGAAACATCGCTAAACACTCATCACCCATCTTACACACAGCATTCTCATCTTCAAATCTCAGTCAATAAATGATGTATAGCACTTTTTGAAATGCTTATCATTTCAGCTAGCTCACGTACCTTTAGGTAATGATCATCCAATACCATTTTTTGAATTTTCTTAACAGCGTGAACATTTCAACTGATCGACCACTACGCCGTTCATCTTGGCAGTCTCGCTTGAATTCTGCTATTTTACAGTTGTAAAAGAAGGAACAGACTTTCCGAGAGTAGAATCTTGCTCCGTTTTAATATCAGCTGGACTGAGACCCTTCAAATGGAAGGATTAAATTATTTAACGTTGAACAATTTTTTCCATTTTTTAAAATTCACTGAGACCGTTTACTTTTAATGGCTTAAATAGAAATGCTAAACAACGTGACGCCTCGAAACTTAAAACATAAGTGTTGTACAGTTGCTGGTTTTTACCACAATAATTTTTTTGAGACTACTGGTACCATCTATACGTCATGGCAACTGGTTTTGGTACCACCCTAGTACGAGGTACTTAAACTTGTTAACAAATAAATTCATTAGTTTATTGAAATATTTTGGTTTGGTTTCAGTTTAACATAAGTTTCTTAATATTAAAATTAAACTGGTTTTGGTCCATTGTTGGGTATACAAGTACTTATTCCTCACACAAATAGATTTTCCTAGGCCTGTTTTTATCTCTTTCAAAGACCATGCTTGGCCTTATTCCGTCTGACATTAACCGTTTGCTCAGAATTTGATAAGATATGAAATAAAAATGGGATAATCTGATTCACTCTCTGACAGTGTCCATCGCCAATGCGTCATCCAAGCTCTGTGCCTGCTTAACTTTACGACCATTTACTTACATTTTTCTTTAAATCAGGCTAATTTCTAATAAACTGAACTCAGACATTGCTTTAAACATATACTCGCATATCTTTGAAACGATCGAAACCAAAAATTGGTCAGTATCAGACAACATTTTGATTTCAAAATGTCAAAGTATTCAATTTCCTATTAACGTTATTCTAAGAAAGTCGGCTTTTGTTAAAGTTTTTTTTTTTTTTTTAGATGATGCCTTTAGTTGTGTTGCTTTCATGTTGTACAAATTTGCGGTGTCCATATTGTGCGATACTGATTGTGACGAAAACTTACTAGTTCTGAGTCCAAAATATGTTACAAAGATATTTTTGCAATATATTTTATATGCTTTAAAACACACAAAAAATTAATAGAATTGAAATGATCAAGAAATTCCACTTTCCTGTGGCAAATGAAAATTAACGTAGGTCTATGTGCAAATTTCAAGCAAAAGTTTATATTCGCCTCACATACTCTTACTGTTTATAAATAACAATTCCTCGTTTGAATAAGATTATAATATCATTAATTTTCGTATCATCCAAGACGTTAAAGCAACCAGCACGTGCTGAGTTTCTAAGCTGTTGATTGCATAGCATGCGAGTATGATTATTGTAGGCCGATTGTCAGATGTCAGCGTGAATTTAGTACTCACATCTACATAAAACGGTAAACATAAATATAAACGTATGACTGGCGATGAATGATAGCGTAATATAAAAACACTACAATATTTACTTACGACATTTGACACTTGGAGAGAGAGAGGCTCAATGTTGGACGGCGGCTATGCTAATGACGATTTGGTTAAAAGGGGGGCATCCTACAGTAAAGCGCACAGTGAATCATTCGATGGAAAATCGTCAATAAAAATAATGCCAGTGTGGTTAACATACAGCAACAAAAAGGCAACAAATTCAAAAAAGAATTCATAATTCTAAAAAAGATTAATGGTCTTGTTTCATGGCGTAGGCTGATCAATTATCCGGTAGCTTTAAAAATCGTTTTTCGATTTATTTGTAAAATGTAAATTTTTAAAGTATTTGTTTTCATTTTCAAACTTTTTCATAAGATCATGCAACATTTTTTTCAAAATCTACAGATTTTAACTATGGGAGATATTTTTTATAAGAGAATTAAAATTAATAAAGAGTGTCCCAACAAGAACGCAAGATTTACATGACTGGCTGTATGACATGTGGCGCCATCTTGTTGAAACCACATACCTTCCACATTTATTTCTTCAATTCTAGGCACAAAAAACTGGTTATCATTTCGCGATACCGAATACCATTGACTGTTTGCGCTTGAAATGCTTCATTTTCATAAAAAAGTTTCATGATTCCTCCAGCCTATAATCCACACCACACAGTGACACGTTGAGGATGCATTTGCTTCTCGTGAATCACTCGAGGATTTTCCTCACCCCAAATGCGACAATTCTGCCTATTGACGACGCCATCAAGATGGAAATGGGCCTCGTCACTGAAGATGATTTTATCGGCAAAATCAGCATTTTCATGTTGTCTCTCCAATACCCAATTAACGAACTCCCTTCGCTGTCCATGGTCAGCTGGCATCAGTTCCTGAGTCAATTGAACTTTGTATGCATGAAGACGCAAATCTTTCGTCAAAATTCGCTGCATAGTGGATTTGGAGACACCAATTTGCTGAGCTCGGTGTCGAATTGAGGTGGATGGAGTTTGAGCGACATCATCACGTACAGCTGCGACATTTTCGGTCGATCGACCTAGTCGAAGGCGCTTTGTTGTCTTTACATCACTGACAGACCCAGTTTTGGCAAATTTATCCATTAACCTTTTTACATTCGACTCTTTTGGAGCATTATTGTGACCCCAAATTGATCGCAATTTGCGAACTGTAGCCGCGAAATTTTCACCATTTTGGTAAAACAATTTCACAATGAGAATGCGTTGTTCATTCGTGTAGCGCTCCATTTTTACTAACCTCGTACCTTCTACTAGCAAACAATAATAATTGTTCAAATGTCGAACAATGACATTTCGAATGGCGCTAAATTTAAATCTTGCGTTCTTGTTGGGACACCCTTTATAAGAGTTGCAGAGGCGAAAAATTACACAGAGGAAAAAAGCAAGAAAAAAAAATATTTTTATTCTACTTTTACAATTTTCCTTAGAGTGACTTTTTTTGGGAATTGCTTAGTTTATTTTTTATTTTTTGGAACAAAATAACTCAGCAAAATATAGTAAATGCATCAAAAGAAGAAAATATTCGTTACAGTTTGTTATAGAGAAGTGGTGAAAAATTGCGTAATTATCAAAGAAATTTATATAGGGTTGTCGTAGGAGAGAAACTGTATTTTAAGATGCCTCCTCTCTACGTATTCATAAGTGCTGTAGGTGTAATGAAAATTCAAATCTTTCAATGCAAATTTTTGCCTCCTTTTTCCATAAAATGGTTGTTCAGATTATACGGTCAGAAACACATTTCATTGGAAAATAAAGGGTGCCCCAACAAGAAAGCAAGATTTAAATTTGGCGCCAATCGAACAACGCATTCTCATTGTGAAATTGTTTTACCAAAATGATGAAAGTTTTGCGGCTACAGTTCGCAAATTGCGATCAATTTGGGGCCATAATAATACTCCAAGAGAGTCAACTGTAAAGAGATTAATGAATAAATTTGCCAAAGCTGGGTCTGTTAGTGATGTAAAGGCAACAACGCGTTTTCGACCAAGTCGATCGACCAAAAATGTCGCAGCTGTACGTGATGAACTTTATGAAAATGAGGCATGTCAAGCGCAAACAGTCAATGGTGTTCGGTATCGTGAAATGATAACCAGTTTTTTCGTCCTAGAATTGAAGAAATGAATGTGGAGGGCATGCGGTTTCAACAAGACAGCGCCACATGTCATACAGCCTGAGAAACAAGTCAATTGCTGCATCAGTCATTTTCCGGTCGTGTTATTTCGCGTTTTGGAGACCAGAATTGACCACCTAGATCGTGCGATTTAACAGCATTAGACTTTTTTCTTTGGGGTTTTTGAAGTCGATGGTTTACGCGAATAAGCCTACGATGACTCAAGTCTTAAAAGAGAAAATTGGACGCTGCATTAATGCAATACCGCAGCATTTATGCAAAACGGTCATTGAAAATTTCATTAAAGATCGCGTGTGTGCCAGCAAAGCCGCGGCGGCCATCTGCCCGATGTGTTGTTCCATACATAACCTCATTCTGTCTACTTTACGATATAAACAAGTTTCACGATTTTTTTAAACTATCTGTGATTTATTTAAAATTTAAATCTTGCGTTCTTGTTGGAACGCCCTTTAAAATCAAACTGTACTCAAGTGTGGGACAAATCACATTGAATGTCTCCAAACTATTTTATGCTCGAAAGTTCAGAGAATAGCATGAATTTATAGTCCAAACAAATAATTTTCTGCAGTCACTTAAGAAAATTCATCACACAATTAAATATGTTATGCCAAATTTCATTACGCCCTTTCCCCTCCCCCTTATTACACTACCACTTACAGCCCCCTGGCTCTATTTTAATTTTTTCATTATAGAATTTTATGGTTCTGGTTAAGAGAATTATTTTCTTGCCACAGGAATTTCGGTACAAGCAGCTAAGTACAGCAGATATTTACACACTCATATGCCGTTACACTCGTTGCACCATTGACGTACCCACTGCACATACAAATAGTGTAAATCAAAATTGTTCTCTTTTATGTTAAATTAGAATTGCAAAGACCAGATCAAACACTTTTCTACCACAACTCAGCATTTATACAGGTTACACATGGCAAATGTTTTCTTTTCATTTCATTTAGTTTGCTTTTATGATTATTGTTGTTGATGTTGTTGTTGACTTATGTGGCAACAGGCGGTGTTAGCAGAGTGAACTTGCAACAATAATGCTTAGATTTGTGTAAATCAAAAGCATTCCTTAAGGTTGTTTCAGCGTAAATCTTCATTAAAATTAATTTGATTTTTAATGCCTTCTCATGGTCGCCCTGGCAGTCGGCAACAAATGAGTGAGTGGAACAGCCGTGTGGTCGCATTTGATGTTGTAATGGCTTTGCACTGCCTATTTATTGCCACATTAACTTCCCACTCATATGAGTCAAGGCAATTGCCTCTGCTCAATTCTGGAACGCATTGAATTGCTTGTTAGCAAGAGCAGCATTTGAATATGCCACCTCGCCACCAACTCTCTGACGCAGACACCAATTTCTGTTGTTGAAGCTGTCGATGTCGTTGTTACGACTGATGTCGGCGCTGCTGTCGCTTCTCTGACCGTTGTTAACAACATGGCAACATTTGCATTGACTGCTCCGAAGTTAACGTTTCACATTGGCGCCTTAATATCTGTTGTCAAACTAGGCTGCCAAAGTCATCAGTACCGGTGGCGAATGCCGTTGTTTGTCTACACAGTGGACCAGCCGACAACTGATTGCAATAGTTTTCTAATACCACTATTCTTTGCCTTTCCTCCGCCCGTTGCTTTTGAAATGAAGTAGCAACATTTCGTTCTGTAGTTATGGTTCCTTCATTTTTTTATTTCACTAAAAATTAGAACGTGTGATTGTTAAGTTGCATTCAATGCAGAATTCAGTGAAAAAGTCTACTTTTTCTAAATTGAAATTTGTGGTGAGAGAAGGTGGAACCTTAAATTGTCTTAATATGCTCTTACCAACTGTGAGAAGTTGCACAGCGGCAAGAAGTTGCACAGTTGTGGAAAAGTGTGAAGAACAAAAAGTAATTGCTGTATAACTAAATTGAAAGGAATGAGTTCAGTTTGAGCTAAACTCAATAAATTTTAATAATTTAAAATTTTTACTTAGGGGGTATAATTTTTCTTTGGAGAAATGTTCTAAGTGCTAAGAGAGCATTTATAAATTACAGACATGGATGTGGAATGATCTTAAAAATTTGAGATTCAAATATTTAAAAAACCAGTTGTTGCAGGGTATTTCTACGTTAGCCGGTCTCAAAATTTCAGTCGTATTCACGTACAAATCTTCTAAATCATGTAATATTGTTTTCCTAACCGCAATGCGGAAAATACATTCCCCCTCGATAACATCGAGGATATTCTAAAACCAGATATTTTAACAAGGATTTTCAGCTCGTTCGTAACCAAATATGAGTTGGTTAAAGTTCGGTGGGATTAGAGAGGCATATTGATTGAACATTTTTTACATTTGTATGGGTTAGGAAGCAATTGAGAGTCGAAGTTCTTTAATTTTATTACCAGCTTTTCAACTTAAACAGTTAGATGATGGAATAGAACTTGTTATCTATTATGCAACGCCCAGCTGCCTCGTCAATTCAACCTCCTAGCATACCCCTTCGCTACGCATATGGTTTTAACAAATTTTTGGTGGCACTCTTTCACGTTGCCCATCAAGTTTGTTGTTGATGGCTTCTCATGCTGTGGCACTTTGGGCCATCCAAGTAAAAAGATTAACCAACTCTATCGTCGTACTGTAATGCGCTTGATTACGTCGATGAAAGTGAACAGCTCATACCCTGAGTTGTTTGACCAAAATGATCAATCGCATCACGCTGATACTAACGCCGATGTTAACGATGATAATTTACGGAATATTTTTCCTTACGAGACTCCCGGATCAGCATGTGTCATTACTCAGGATTCTGTATCGATAAGAGCAATATAAGTACAACTATCATCTGGCACAATTAGATTTCTGTTCGTCGGGAGAATGATTCGGCACTAAATTGTTGATGCTACACATTCTATATCCTATCTTTCCCCATATTCGTCGTTAATACTGTTAATACTATTATTATAATAATTATTATTAAAACTTTTTTAAGAAACTGAATTGTAAAATTTCAAGCATGTGTCGCAAAAGGTTGGTCTGCGTAATCAATTTGGCCGTATGCGGCTTTGGATTGCGATATGAAAATAAAATAATAAAAAATAAAAAAAAATAAAAAAATAAATCGCTTGTGTAGCCCATCCGTCCGCTACAAATATTCTTCTTCTAATTCCTAGGCTAATATTATTTATTATATTGCCGGCTGGAATTGAAGTGGATTAAATCATAGGCCACTCCAAAGTTATACTTCTAGTCATATATGCTGCTGAAACCTTTTTTAAGAAGTCTGTGTTAGATCCAAAACTCGTATGGTTTATGAATTATGTTACTTCGAATTCTTAATTTGTGTATCATTTTAAGCAGAGAATGACATAGTAGTGGCGTTAACGACAAACACCAAGGATATAGTATTTTTAAGCTATTGATACTGTTGTTTTAAAGGTTATGACTTTCCTCAGTATGAAAGAGAAATGATGTTCTTGTGGAACAAAAAAACTGAACTGAACATTTTCATTAAGAGGATAACATCTCAAAGAGCCAAACAATAATATTTATTGTTCTGCTCATAAACAGTCCTATTTTTGTGTAATAGCATTATAATTTAGCAGTCTAATATACATTTTGCGATAGACGGCTTGAGCACCACATGACAATGCCAAATCAAATCTTTGGACGTCATTTTTGTTCTGTTTGTAGACAGCTACCATGTTATAGTTGCTACCAGCTGCCATGTTATAGTTGTAGTAGTAGAATAGCTTTGAGGTCGACGGAAATATAGTACATATAATGCGTATGAGAATATTAGGGCAGTTGTAGATTTACCAGGTCTTAAGTCGCACTGATAAAGTTCAACCAGATCAGATTTAATCATGTTGCATTCAGAAGAAGCTAGGAAGGTATGGGCAAAAATCTTATATCTCGATAATTGGTACACTTACTTGCCTGAACAGAGTGTATAATAAATAGTCTCATTGGCAAATATAATTGAGCCAAATCATATTTAAGAGCTAAGGCTTGCAGATAATCATCGCACCGGCAATCCAAGGCATACCGAAAAAACAACTATACAATTGTTCTGTTCACATTTTGCATATGTGCCACCAGCTTTCCATCCTTGTCCATTGATTTCTACTTTTGATAGCATTTTCCTTTAAGATTGGTGGTTGATGTGCTCAGTTAATCCCATTTATATTAATAATGATTTATTTAATCCATTAAATGAAAGCTTCTGCAACTAAAATCACATCCACTCGTTTCAGCGCACATAAAACACATAATAACGGAGTTTCCGTTTTCAGAGAAATTTTTAAAATGGAGGAGTTCATTTCAGGTGGGATATACTTTGTCGTCCTTTATAAATCGAAGCGCTCCAATATGTACAACATATATTTCCGGGTAAATTCATTCCTTATTCACAGAAATTGTATGTATTCTATTCGTAGAAATTACAGCTATTTTAAAGCTCTGGGAGGTATATTTTTGATGTGACCAAAAATGTCTGGCTGGCCGGCTAATTGGCTTGCTGACTTATTAATGTATTGTCAGATCTTAGCCGGGGTTGCACATGGGCCAGATAGATACCTTCTAGACAAATTGACGGATTTTTTTTAATTAAATTTATTCTTTGGAATTCCTACCTCTTATACATCCTGAACTTTCCCCATTCTAAATTTTTTGTCAAATTGAAAACCTATTGATTTCTAGGTTCATAACTTAATGAAATGAAATTATATGCAATGAAA
The DNA here is from genome assembly GCA_019455685.1 of Philornis downsi. Lineage (NCBI taxonomy): Eukaryota > Metazoa > Arthropoda > Insecta > Diptera > Muscidae > Philornis > Philornis downsi. The sequence continues at coordinate 10,234 of JAHXMU010024679.1, forward strand.
TGAAATGAAATGAAATGAAATGAAATGAAATGAAATGAAA
>JAHXMU010024680.1:0-12067 GCA_019455685.1 Philornis downsi
AATGCTTCTGCCTCATGCTTTCGCATTACCTACAGTAAAATTCTAGATTGTACATTAACTGCATTTGAATCTGTCGGTATGTCTATCTATCTGCCTCGCTATGTACTCGTATGTGCGTACATTAGCCGTATTTGAAAAATATGCAAATACATGTGTTAAGATAACAGATTTATGGCTAAATGCATGTGATATTTGCATTGCATTTTTAACCCCTGCAGGGCAGAAACCCCAACGTGCGTCAACTGAAGGCACAAAGCAAGGAGTGAGGGAGTTGTATGGACTATACAATACGTATTCAAATATTCATTCGTGTACACGTAAATATTGACAATATGACAATATAACTGTATTAAGCTACTCGGTTGTGCTGTCAGTAATACTCACTTGTCGTACATTACCATGTAATATGGTAATGCAAGAATAATGGGCATACATATGCTCGACATGATATGAAGCTGCTGCATTGAAAAACGAAAACCAGTGAACAGTTTGACATCGAGTAAAAGTTAAAGGTAGTAGATGTGTGTTGTTTCAAAGTTAATGTTTAGTGTAATACGAGGTCTTTTCCAAAACTAGCCGAACTGACGTAGAGATGGTGCCAGTGGTTTGAAAAAAATAATTTTGGTGAAAAGTGGCAACCTCATTAAAACATATGTTTTAAGTTTCAACGTTCCACATTGTTTAGAATTTTCTTTTGAGCCATCAAAAGCAAACAATCTCAGTGAATTTACAAATATGTAAAAAATTAGTCACAGTTATGTAATTTAATATTTCCATTCAAAAGGCCTCAGTCCAACCAATATTAAATCAGAGCTAGATTCAATTCTGGCAGTGTATTCTCCTTAATTTGGTACATGTTGATGGTAACGTGATAGAAAAATCAGAAAGTGTGCGTTCTTTAGGAGTGTGTCTCAACTATATTCTGTCGTGGGTTAAACACATCGTGGACTTAAAGTCCAAAATATCGCCAGGATCTGGAATTTTGTACAAATTTAAGAACAAATTAAATGTTAAGCTAAAGCTAATGTTATATCAGTCTTTGATACATTTTTCTTTAGACAGGTAAAAGCTCTACAATCGGCACAGAATAAATCTTTAAAAACTATTTTTAGTCTACCTATGGCATTCAGTACATCTTCTTTATATAAAGATCATGCCGCAAATGCCTTACCTGTTAAGGGATTATACAGGGTGGGTCATATGAGTGTTGGCGATTTAATTCTTCAATTTCTCGGCAACGCGCGGCGCGGGTGGCGGGGGGATATGTTGTTCACTGCGCCGCTTCCTGGAAATTTACTCGCCATGGAGCCGTACACGGGAGTGCAGCGTGCATTTTGTGTCCGAGCGTATTACGAAAACAATAAATCAGTGATTACTGCACGACGTTTGTATCGGCATGAACACGGTTTACACGATTTAAGTGAAATTCCAAGCGCCAATGTGATACGAAAATGGATCAGAATGTTCGAAACAACCGGCTCAACAGTACCAATTACGGTTCGTGGTCGCCCAATTTCTGGAAGATCAGCCGACATTGTGGAGCGTGTTCGTGTTTCAGTTCAGCGAAATCCGCAACAGTCAACACGTAATAGAAATCAGTCTTTGGATGTCAAAAGAACAACTTTACGACGAATTTTGAAACGTGATTTGCATTTGAAGGCTTATAAGATTCAGATAATCCAAGAATTAAAACCCGATGATGCCAATAACCGACTTAACTTTGTCAATTTGATGCTAGAGCGGTTCAACAATTTCAACAACGTGATTTTTAGTGATGAGGTCAATTTTCACCTTAATGGCCATGTGAACAAGCAAAATTGTCGGTTCTGGTCCGAGACTAATCCCCGACGCTTGCATGAACGTCCACTTCACAGCCCTAAGCTTGTTGTGTGGGCTGGGATAACGTCAACCGGTATTATTGGACCATACTTTTTTGAGGACGAAAGAGGGCATGCGATGACGGTTAGAGCGAACAATTATTGCAACATGCTAGCAGACTTTTTGGTGCCAGCTTTGCAAGAACTTCAAGGCAATACCTCGATGATGTGGTTTCAACAGGATGGGGCCACATGTCATACGGCTAGGGTATCCATAGAGCTGCTGAAAAATGTTTTTCCTGGAAAACTCATTTCGAAAAGGGGGGATACTAAATGACCCCCACGTAGCCCCGATCTCTCTCCATGCGATTATTTTCTATGGGGCTACCTCAAATCGGTAGTCTACGAGAATAATCCGACCAATTTAGAGCGGTTGAAGAGGAACATTATTCAGGAAAGTAACAAAATACCGAGAACAACTTTTCAACGAGTTTTCCAAAATTTGTGACTTCGGTTCCAAGAGTGTCAAGCAGCCGAGGGAAGCCATTTGGACAACATTATTTTTAAGTCTTAAAAATTCAAATGCTTCTACTTTTTAAAAGTACAAATATATTTTTTTATGTTTCGTAGTTTTTTTTAATTGAATATTTAAACCGCCAACACCCTTATGGCCCACCCTGTACAAACAACAATTTCTGCTCTATGTCCACAAATCAATAAATGGAATTGGAATCTTTACAACATCCTTTCATAGAAATATATCATACACCCAAAGATCAACCCGTCAAGTAATGCATTTGGACTTTGGAACTAGTTATGCTCTGAACCCATACTAAACATTATGGAATAGAGTAGAAGTGAAATTAGTTTTACTCTATAGTTTTCATGCGATTGCTAGAATTGAGAAGAATTGTAATTATAAATTGAACTTATTATACAAATACTGTGTACAAATACGATTTTTTTTTGTTGATTGTGGGAAAGGATTTGGAAGACATCGCCATACGAAAACGCAACTCTACTTCATTTTATACATACTCTGCCAAAAAAGAAGCGCTTAAAAAAATTCTTTCAGTTGATAGGTTAGCACAACTGTCATCTTCGCTGACTCCGAGTTTGGACATAATCTGTCATTTAGTTTGCTTGCAGGGCTTGATTTAGTCAGTACACCTCGAATGAGTTTTGCGACTTTTACAGCGGAGTACATTGAATTTGTTTCAAATTTTGTATTTCAAATGGAATTGAATGTAAATCGTTGAAAATTTTATAGAAAGATTACGTTGAATCGAATTTATTAAAAATATGTGCATGTGAGTGGTACCATGCACACAAAGGCAGTCGAGATGTGGTGGAAGATTTGCTTCGCTCTGGTCGGCCGTCAACATCTTCAATTGAAGTTAACATTGATAAGTTGAAAATCGTCATTTACGTTTAAGAAAGATAATCGCTGAATTTTCTGCGTCACACGAACCAATTCGAATCATTTTACACGATTGTCTGGGCACGAAACGCATTGTAGCTCGACTATTTCCAAAAAATACTTAATTTTCTTCATAAGCTTAATGAAGGAAACATTGCTGTAGACATCCGGGAACGAGTCAACCCCGATCCCTCAATCATAAAATGCATTATAATAGCTGATAACACATGAGTCTACGAGTTTGACATCCAAACTAGTCAACAAGCTACGGAATAACGCCTCGCAACTAATCCGGAGCCGAAAAAGCACTTCAAAGTCGATAAAAAATCAGATTAATGCTGACTATTCTGGTCTGGTTGATTATCCCGATTTGTGCATTCGCAATTCTTGCCAGATGACGATAAATAGCAAATATGTTCTATGCGGCAAACTCGTTGAAAGAAAAAACAGATTTTATGTGGATTTTGCCCCACAATGATGCACCATCTGATAGGGCTATCATTGTCAACGAATTTTTAGGCAAAAGCTCAACAAATGTCATCGTACAGGGTGTCCATCGGGAAGGTATACTACTTTGTTTTGCCGCCATTTTGGTAAACATTAGCCTTGACGGTTCATATTTGGCAGTCGTGAAATGGAGATGTGGCAAATTTATCATGAAAAAGTATTCGAACGTATTTTAATCGTTAAAACATTTTATCAAAATCAATTATCGACTACTGTAACGATGAAAAAGTTACGTGAAATTTTTGGGGAAACAACGTGCCAACAAGACGCACTATTTATCGTGTAGTGAATAACTTTGAAGAGAGACGATCTGTAGCTGATAGGGCCAAGTATGGTCCACAACGTACTGCAACATCGGCTGAAAACATTACTACTGCTCAAGAAAGTGTTCAAAACAATCCATCAACATCAATTCAAAGCCGTGCTCAGGAGCTTGGTCTTCAAAGAACAACTTTGGCCACAATTTTGCACAAGGATTTGCATTTGTTTCCATTTAAGATTCAGTTGAGACAAGAGCTTTTTCTACAAGACCATTTACGCCGCCGTACATATGCCAATACGATGTTACAGCTCTCCCATGACAACCCCGATTTTCATGAAAAAATCATAATGGGTGACGAGGCATATTTTCATTTGAATGGATATGTGAATAAACAGAATAGTCGGTTCTGGGCACTAAAAAACCCTCAAATTATTCATCAGTCACTTTTGCATCCATTAAAAGTGACAATTTGTGGAATTTGGTCAGAAGGAATCACTGGACTTAACTCCTTTGAGACTGAAAACGGCGTAACGGTAACTATCAATGGGGAGCGATATCGTGATAACGCCACAACTGCATGCTTTGGACTTGATTGACATGTGGTATCAACAAGACGGTGCCACATCGCATACAGCCAGGATAACAATGGAATTACTGCGAGACTTCTTTCCATAACAAGTTATTTCAAGAAATGGTGATGTTGATTGGCCTCCACGGTCGCCTGATTTGACTGCTCCGGCCTTCTTTATGTGGGGATATGTGAAAAGCAAGGTTTATGCAAACAAACCAGAAACGCTTGAACACCTCAAGCAGAATATTCGTGATGAAGTTAATGAAATACTGCGTGAAATGTGTGAGAATGTAATGAAAAATGTACTCATAAGGGCTCGCATTTGTAAGGCTAATAGAGGCGGACATTTATCTGATATTGTATTCCATACATAATTGCCGACATTAAATAAAACATTTATCAATGTAAGATTCATTCTCTTTCATTTAATCAAAAATTATAAACGAGCAAAGTAGTACACCTTCCCGACGGACACCCTGTACAATCACTATATTCGTTGGATATCAAAATGAAATTACCATTTCGCGGCAGTCGCTTTCAGTCGATAGAAGACATACAAGAGAATTCGTGAAGAAAACTGAAAATCTTTTCAGAAAAATGTGTTTGAAAAATATTTCAATGATGAGATTATTGTACAAAAAATCATATACTTTCTGATTTTTATATATTTATTGAACAGAATATACATAATGTACACATTTTGAAATATGAATCTTATATTAAAAAAAAAAAAAAATAACGGTCTTTCATTTAAGCGACGGAAATTTGAAAGAACACAAATTTATGAATATTTTTAATTTAATTTTGATTCTCAAATTGTGTTATTAAACAAAATTCAAAATTTGTCGCCAATGGGTTAATGTAATCAATTTCATAGATTTCATTAATAAAAAAGTATTTTAGTAATCTTTCGAACGAAATTTTTATATATTTATAAATATGACCAGGAATTTGTCCTACTCCGAAAGATCAACTCCAACTGATACACCACCGATTCTGGGCAAATGTGCTGAATTCGGTGTCGGATTTTCCTTCGTCTGCCTTTTGTTAGTTATTTTCATTGAGTTTTTGTTGCTTTTAGGTAAGATGATTCCAAAAAAACAACAAAACTGGTCAATTTATTATAACAAATATATCACTTTCAAGGCAAGTGGCCTCGTTTAAACTGACACTTTTTTTTTTGAGTGTATCCATTACAAATAAACGTGCTGAATATCAAATTTTTGTAATATCAAGCCACAAAAGGCAAATTGTTCGTTGAAAAAAAAACCTCATAAAATTGCCAATGATTTTGAAACTCGTCCAAATTTTGTGTGTTGGGTGATTTGTATGCGACAAGCATCAGGTAGCTGTATGCAGTTCAATTTGCTATTCAAAATTGTACGGCATTTTTTGCACAAAATAAAAAGTAAATATTGAAAATTTTTTTTATATAAAAAAGAGTGAGAGAGCTGAATACGCTAACAATGATGTAATTTAAAGTCAACAATTAATGAATTGTATGGGAATCTCATTTGCAACAGTCTATGAGGGCTGACGCCTTTTTATTATTACGGTAACAAATTATAATTGTTTTATATTTTAAAACAATTTGCTTTTTGTTTTGAAATTAACCCGATTAATGCGTAATCACGTATTGTATTTTTTGCGCAACATTCAGCGGTGCGGTGGTGGCTGTTTAATAAAAATCTCATGAAATAAAATATTTGATTTGTGCTGTTGTTGATGATTTTTTTTTTTGTCTCTCTTGGAATATAACCCATATTGCCCACCCCTTTTTCAGACGCGATACGATTTTTTAATATCCATTTCACGGGAAATCGGTAAATTTCTATTATAGCAATGATATGTATGTAACATCCGGAATGATAAGTAGGATAACAACTAAGACAAAATTAAAAGGAACTGAGTGATTTTATACAATGATATGAGAAATGGCGTAAGATATTTCTCACTAAAAATTAGATAATTGAAAATATGTTCCTATTTTCATAAATGATTATTTCAATGGGCTTTTTGAAAATAAAAACTTAGACAATTTACATTAATTATGTAAATGTGCGACCGACCATGGCGCGAGGGTTAGCACACGTGTCTATCGTCCGCATGATCGTAGGTTCAACTCCACATACCTCCTCCTACGAGAGCGGTTCCAAAACTTGCCAGATGGGATCATAATCTCTATGCCAGTAGTTGAAAGTAGTAGTGGCAGTAGTTTGAAAACAATATATGTTTGGGAGAAAAGTGCCAATTTTATAAAACATACTCGTATGTTTTAAGTCTTAAAGCATCATGTTGTTTAGTATTTTTATTTGAGCCGTTAAATTTAAACGACTTCAGTGAATTTGTAAACATGGAAAAATTGGTCACCGTTCAATATTTCCATTGTAAAGGTCTCACTCTAACCAATATTAAAGTCGAGCTACATTCAACTCTGGAGAAGTTTGCTCCTTTGTTTACGGCTGTAAAATATTGGGTAGCAGAGTTTTAACGAGGACATATGAGCTGCCAAGACGAACTCCATAGAGGTCGATCAATTGAGGTGTCCACGCCAGACACGGTTAAGAAAATCCACAAAATGAGTTAGTTGAAATTATAGGAATTTCAAAAAGTACTATATAGGTAAATCGTATATTGACCGAAGGTTTTAAGATGAGAAAGTTGTGCGCAAGATGGGTGCCGCGCTTGCTTTCAAAAAAGCAAAAAACAGATTCATGAAGACGTTTCAGAGGCATCTTTGTTGATGTTTCATCGCAACAATGCCGAATTTCTGCGTCGATTTACGAGTATAACCATGGACGAGTCATGGGTCCACCACTTCACACCTGAGATAAAGGAACAGTCAAAGCAGTGGAGTGGAATGGGGGAATCGTGTCCAAAGAAGGCGAATACAGTTTTATCTGCATACAAAGTTATGGCGTCTGTTTTTTTGATTTGAGCATGCGATTATTTTATTGATTATCTTTAGAAAGGAAAACCCATCAACACCGATTATTATGCTAATTTATTGCAGCCTTTAGGTGATGAATTTGTAGGAAAAAGGCCGAATTTGGCGAAAAAGATAGTGTTGTTTCATCAAGACAATGCTCTAGTTCACACATCCACTATTGCGATGGCCAAAACTAATGAATTAAAGTTCGAACTGCTTCATCATGCACCTTATTTTATTTTCCATTTCTAAACTTGAAGTAATGACTCGCTGGTAAAATATTTGCCAACAATGAATATGTGGAGTCTGCGGTTGATGGCTATTTTAAGGAATTTAACAGTTCCTTCTATAAGCAGGGTATAGAAGCCATTGAACATTTCTGGAAAAAGTGTTTGGGGTTAAAAGGTGATTATGTTGGAAAATAAACACAAATTTTCCCACATCTTTTGAGTCTTCTCTGTCAGGTCGACTAGTTTTGAAACCGTCCTCATATCACTATTTGAGCGGCGGTCACCTCGATGAGGGTGACGAACATTTCGAATAGTTGAGTAGTAGACAAGTCTAGTAAACTCTTCTTAAAATGTGACGTTCGGTATCGTTGTTAATCTGTAGTTAAATTTGAGTGAGTCTGAAAATAGAACGCGTGTCAGCTCACTGAATATAAGAAGCTCTCCTATGTCTAATTCACGAGATGCTAAGGGATTTGTTTTTACTTATGTCGATTGAATGTTTATTTTGTCAAGTAAGTAACATTGGTGAATCTAAGTATTGAAACAGTGTCGCATAGCGCTCTAAGTTTGGGTCGGCCAATATCATGTGTTAGCTAGATTGATTCACATATGGGCCAAACTTTCCTGTAGAGAAACTGACGATTTTCAGAAATTTTATAACATTTATACCATTTATTCTTTGATTAATCAGTACAGTCAGTTAGGTGAGCTGACTTACATATACTTTCGCCCAACATGCTTTTACATTAGAGCAAAAATGTGAGAAGTGCCAAATGGGGCGTGGCTCTTATAAAAAAAAAAATTATCCTCAACTAAAGCAAAATATAAGACGCATAATTCTTCGAAGTACTCCGCTTAGAAATTATAGAGCGATTAATAATATTTACTAAATCGAGCAATTTTTAAATGTGTTTCGATAAGGGGCGTGGCAATACAGACCACTTTCATTCGCAGAATGAGGTTTATTAAGCGCCTGATGTATGCTAAATTATACTGCATTTGAGGAAATTGAAATATGTGAATGTGGGAATATATTGGTTATATGGACGATATAGAAGCCTTAATTCGCTTCACGTACATATCATGTTCGCTACGCAAAAGTCTATTTGAGATTTCGTTTACTTTATGTTTCAGCTTTGGTATTTTATAGTAATTTAGGTACTAACTAATTTTCGTTTATTCTTTATTTCTTGCAGAAACATAATTTTGATTGCTATGTTACTTTCACAATGAACAAAAAGACCTCAATCCTATTGAGGAAGGACAATCGAGAGTGGTTTCAGGTTTGCAAATTTTGCCATTTTTCCATGTTTGGAATATTCCTTATTTATAGTTTTCATTTTCTTTTTAGGAATATCAAGCTGAAATTAATGATCGTTTGGGCATTGATAGTTTTCTAGTACAACCCATACAAAGACTGACAAGATATCCTTTGTTATTACAACAATTTATATCGGTAAGAATAAAAAAAATATAAAATAAGAAATTACGACTTTAATATAATAACCATTGAATAATATAAATCAAACGCAACATCATAAGGATCATAATAGCTTTCAGAATTTATAGGTAGTACGAAATTTAAAAGCTTACACAAGCAAATATAATGTGATTGGCTTATTCATAAACTTATTCAAATAATTTTTCAGTTTCGTCCTCCTACTTTTATAATAAAATTTTTTAATTCAAATGGGACATTACAATTGAAAAGCAAAGAAAATAACAGGAAATTATGGTGCTGATTTGTTGAAAGGATTACTTACTTCCCATGCCGTCATTTGATTATTTTGATCAACAGTTCTTTGCAACAGATTCGTGTGCCTCCTGTTGTATGTCACTTGTACAGCATCAAAAAACATTAATGACATATAGGCAGGAGTTCATTGAAATTTAATCGCAATTGCATGGACGCTTCAATTTCTGTACAAAGTTAAGTTGCAACCAATATTCTTCAAGGTTTTAAGAAGACAGTGAAGCTTTATTATTACATTTTTGTCTATAATCGCAATTGAGACTACTTTTCCCGATACGAAAAGGATTAATAGGTCAAACTACTAAATCATCCTCGTCTCTGTGGAATTCCTAATCTGACAAATGAAGTCATCCTCGTCTCCATGGAACTCCTAATCTGACAAATGATTTAGAAATCATTGCTGACACATAGACAGTACACAAAAATTTAATCGCGATTTCAGAGGGGATATAGAAGACAATTCACGACACACAGACAGCGACAAATTGATTTACATATACGAGTAAACAGAATTTCAACATGGAATATATATTTAGACATAACAGCCACTGATGTCCTATTTCTAGATATGAAAAGAAGTCTTAAGACAAATTCTTAAATCAGCTGTAGAGTTTCTACTAGAAACTATTACCTTTATGTAGAGCACAATGTGACAAAATTTAATTGCAATTAAAAGAACCGTTTAGGTCATAATACATGATACACAGACATACATTTATTTCTATACAAACAAATTTCCAATGTGAAATTCATTTTCCGATATTAATTTAGGTAGTAACTTACACATTTCATAAAACAAGTTAACAAAACTTCATGGGAAACTTTATTTGTTGCCGATAAATACTAAAAGATACTTATAAATAGGTTTCAAACTATTTATTAAACTAGCCTCATTTCTACAGAACTTTCAAACATATAAACATTATAGAAACTATTGATTATAAGTAGACAGTAACTTATCGTAGTTTGGTTCCAATTGAATGAACGGTATGGTAGATAACTCACAACATATGGACATATACTGATGTATATATAAAAGGATTTCCAATATAAAATTACATTTTCTATGTTAAATTGGGTAGTAAAATATACAAGTGCATTTCAATATATAGAGAAGTTAAGGGAACTTCATTGGAACCTTTTTTTTTAATGAAGGAAGCAATTGCTTTTTACTTTTCCAGATACAAAAAGGTTTCTTAGAATAAAATATTTATTAAATGAATCTCGTCATCGTGTGGATCTCTGGACTACAGTTACTTTATAAACTATTACTGATATATGAACACCAATGTGCCAAAATTTTGTAGCAGTTGGGTGGGCGGTTTAGGAGATAATTCACAACACACAGACACATATCAATTTTTGTACATATAGATTTTTAGTATGAAATGCACTTTTCAAATATTATTTAGGGAATAACATAAGAGATATATTTAAAGTTAAGAGAACTGCAAAGGGACATTTTTCTATATAGGAAACCAAATTACAGTCACTGTTCCAGTATGGAAAGGTTCCTTATTATGCCAGCTTCCTTTGCATTTAGCTCCTAATTGTATTATGTTGTAATCGTTCAATTTCTTTCCTATTCTTTCAGGAATTCTATAAAAGCGGTATCAACTGCAAGCCAGTGTTGGTTTCTGTGTGTAAATTAGAAACGCGTATGCGCAGACTTTTAGATGTAGTCAATCAGTCTGAGGAAGTTCTCGACATCGATGAATTGCCAACAGAGGTAAGCAATCATTCAATAGTTAACACAGACCAAGAATTTAAAAAAATCTCGATTCTCCATTTCTCCGTTTCAGTTATCCGTTCAAAACTTTGGACCATTCCGCCGCTCCACCGAATTCGAAGCTTATAACTTGCGATCACGTAAAAAATTCAAATCCAAAGTTTTCCTCTTCGATCAGTATTTAATATGTGTCGAAATTCGTAAACGCCGTCTGGCCTATCGTAGCCACTATAGTTGGGATGCCATCGAATTGAAGCTGAACACACCCAAGAGCGTATCGCTGCTTTTGAAAGCTGCCTCTGGAGCGGGCTCCAGTGCAGCAGTTGCCACGGGCAGCTCTAAAGGCAAAACATCCCGCGATAATTCCATTAAAGAAGAATACGAATTCACCTCACTCGAATCGAGTTCGGTAGCCCAATGGTTGCGTTGTGCTCGCAAAATAATCGATAGCGTGCGCATTGAAGAATCCAAAAAGGGGAAAATTACGTTGCCCATGGATTTGGTATTGGGTGCCGTGTTTGCCATATGGTTTATATGGCACTTTCTGTGAGGATTGGAGGAAAAGTCGTAAACTCCTCTTTTCGCTTTATGTTAGTTATACTACGCTGTTATACATTAAGTTATAATTATAATTTTTGTACATTTTTTTTCTTTGATTTAGTTGTGAGTAATAATTTTTTTTTTATTAAATTATTGCATAAATAAAGAAATACATTTTGTATGCCAAAAGACGCCAGAGATTTAAAGTGTGATAAAGGCAGAGAGGGTGAGAGAAGAGGAGGAAATTATTTTATGGTTTGTTAAGCAAATTTGCCATCAGTGGATTTCTTTTGTGTTAAAAACTACAGG
>JAHXMU010024686.1:3232-21623 GCA_019455685.1 Philornis downsi
GTAATGCAGGAAAGCCAAAAAAGCCAATTATATAACATCACAAATAAAATACAAAATTCTTTAATACAATATTAAATATTCAAAAAAAAAAAAAAAATAATAATAATAATAATAACAACAATAAAATAAAGCTAAAAATGACATAAATTAAAATGTTAAAAGCAAAGTTTTTATTATGGTTGCCCAACCAAATGCAGTTATAAAGCAGATAAAAAAGAAAAACCAAGTGTCGACAATGAGTTCATAATGTAAAATAGGCTACAGAAGTTCACTTAATGCAAATCTAATATACATATTTGCGTTGGAAAACCTGATTTGAATAAGCAAAATTTTGTAGATGCAGAGGGAATCGATTCCAAGCTCTGCAAACGCCCTCACCGTAAATGATTTTAAGAATATAGAAGAGCCTGGTATAAGAGGAATTACAAGTTGTGGATTTCTAGTTGATCTAGTGAACCTGAATCTACTTCGCAGTAAAGGTGGTGGAACAGATATTACCAATTTATAAAATAATTTAATGATTCGAATTTCAACATTCTTCTTAAAGGGAACACGTAACAAACGTATAGCATATTTTGATATACGATCATAGCATCTCAAACTATACTCATACCTTACTACCATGTTATATATCCTTTTAATTTTCCTAAGGCAACCAATATTTGTTCCGAAGAAACTTCAATACCATAATTAATATAAAACATCCGCAAGGCATGAGCTAACCTCTGTTTAATAGGAATTGGAAGGAATATATTCATATTGTGCAACTTCCACAGGGTAAAAAGTATCTTTAGAAATATATGAATCAATCTGAGCATGAAAATCAAGTCGTTTATCCAGTGTTATGCCGAGGCACTTAATTTCATCTACGAACTCAATACTGTTTCCATTAATGTTGATGTCAAAATTCAGAAAAGATTGAAACGAGATAACAAAAAACATAACTTTAGTTTTGCTACAATTAATATAAAGGTTATTTTCATTTAACCAACTATTTATAGCAATCAATGTGTTATTGATTGATTGATAAATTTAGATGTGATTCAAGATATCAATTAGGTAAATTAAAAAACCATACCTTCTGCCTATGATTATTGTTCCCGATCTCTCTAATGATAACAAATCATTCTTAGCTGTTTCATCACAGAAGCAATTTTTGATTCATAATTATTGTCGAAATGTATTTGATTTCAATGTCCACTTATTGTGTTGTAATGTTACTTCACTAATTTGACATTTTTTATTTCTTGACATTTACCGGTGTCATCCGCATAAAAATCGAAAATAATATGGTGATGTGACTTATTGAGCTGAATTTATACAAATCCAAATTCTGTGTGACAAAGCATCATATCCATAAGAAGAAAATGCATGCAATTTTTTGCCTCAACCTTATTGTACTGGAGTGGAGACTGTCTTAAAAAATGTAGTTAAAAATACCGCCAAGCTCTGACTGACAGAGGCGCAATGGTTAGTAAACGCGAATATCGTTCAGCTAATCGTGGTTTCAACCCCCGATACAACCATTTATCATTATTTGAGCGGCGGCCACCTCACTGCGTCTGACAAACACTTCCATTATTCGTGATATCGATAAGTTTTGTTAATGTTTCTCAAACTGTGACGTTCGAAATCGTCGTTTAACTGAAGGTCCCGTTGAGGGAGTCTAAAAATAGAAAGCGTCAAAGCTCACCGAATGTGGAAAGCTTTTCCTTGTTACATTCATGAGATGTGAAGGAATTCGTTTTTTACTTAAACACCTGCCACGCAAACCGCTTTCGCCACGTCAAATCTGAAAACACTCTATGTATAGCATATTTGAACCACCAAACTGACACGTACGAATTGGAGACCTATTATTGGAAAACAACCGTAATTTTAAATAAGTATCATTTATTAAAGGGTGTCCCAACAAGAACGCAAGATTTCAATGACTGATGCAGCAATTGAATTGTTTCTCTGGCTGTATGACATGTGGTGCCGTCTTGTTGAAACCACCTGCACTCCACATTCATTTTTTTAATTCTAGGCACGAAAAAACTGGTATCATTTCACGATACCGAACACCATTGACTGTTTGCGCTTGACATTCCCCATTTTCATAAAAAAAGGTTCAATGATTCCTCCAGCCCAAAATCCACACCACACGGTGACACGTTGAGGATGCATTTGCTTCTCGTGAATCACTCAAGGATTTTCCTCACCCCAAATGCGACAATCCTGCCTTTTGACGAAGCCATCAAGATGGGAATGGGCCTCGTCACTGAAGATGATTTTATCGGCAAAATCAGCATTTTCATGTTGTCTCTTCAATACCCAATTAACGAACTCTCTTCGCCGTCCATGGCCAGTTGTCTTCAGTTTCTCAGTCAATTGAAGTTTGTATGCATGAAGATGCAAATCTTTCGTCGGTGTCGAATTGAGCTGGATGAAGTTTGAGCGACATCATCACGTACAGCTGCGCAATTTGCGAACTGTAGCCGCAAAACTTTCACCATTTGGGTAAAACAATTTCGCAATGAGAATGCGTTGTTCATTCGTGTAGCGCTCCAACTTCTACTAGCAAACAATAACAATTGTTCAAATGTCAAACAATGGCACTTCGAATGGCGCCAAATTTAAATCTTGCGTTCTTGTTGGGGCACACTATATTTCTATTCTTCAATTATTTCTAGCCTTCAATAACAGTAGCCAACAAAGTTTGGGACTGGGGCAAGCAAATATCTTTCCTAGGCTAATTTTGTGGGCTGAATTCGAATCTGTAATTGGTTTTTTTTCCATCACATCAGGTTTTCGAGATTCAAAAAAATATTTTTTTACATAAAAAAAATCATTAGTTTATCTAAGATTTAATGAATTTTCAAAAGCGAATGGCGTTATTTGAACATCGTTTGTATTTTGTTGGCTCGGTTTCACGTATTAGAGTCCAGCAACAGTCTTCCAGCATGCTTTTGTCCCAAAATCCTTGATAATATCTTGAAATTTTCATTAAATCTTGGTGAGCACGCTCACTCACAGTACCTCGATTTGGTGGGAAAAAATCTAAATGCGAATGAAGAAAATGCATTTTGAGTGGCATTCGTGCATCTAATTCGTAATAATTTTTCAATAAATCAGCAACAATTTGTGTAGTTTTCGCTCCTATTGCTTCCAAGGAAACTGTTCTTGAAATATTTCTAGGCTGCATTTCTTTCTCCAATAAACATTGTCAAAATATGTCATCATTCAATAGCTTCTTGATCTAAGGGCGAACAAATATGCCTTCTTTGATTTTAGCACATGACATTTTAGGAAAAATTGCTAACAAATATTTAACTGCTGCACCATTATTGTCCAGGGCCTTGACAAAGTTCTGAAAAAGGCCCAACTTTATGTGCAGCGGTGGAAAAATAACGACATTTTGTATTAATTAATGGTTTATTTGAAATCTTTTGTTTTCCTAGTGAACACTTAGTTCTTTTTGGCCACTCTGTTCTGACGTAATGATAACATGTAGCGCGGCTATCCCATAGAAATAGAAAACAAGAATATTTTGCGAAATATCCTTGCATACCAGTCGACAAACCAATGACCTGAAACAAATTAATTTACAGTTATCTACGATGGTCTGTACTATAAATACAGAGAAATTTAAATCACATACCTCAAGATCACAGATCTTCCATTTACTATCGTTGTATTTGAGTAATGCCTAATGTCTAATTCTAACTGATATTGCATATCCTTTTTTTCTAACCAAATATTCACCACAGACAAAGCAAAAATAGTTTGAATCAGTAATACACTATCACCCTGAAATGCTTAAACGCTACTATTATGAAGATTTAGAATGAATGTGGGCTCCTGCCAAATTAATAATTGTGAAGTTGTAGTGTCAGTTTTGGCTGTTTTACAGTATTGCCAGCATGCGATAAAAAATGAGCAAGACGTGATAGCCCAATTCGAGTTCAGCGCACCCAGATTAGTTAAAAACATCCTTCGTTTCTGCAGCCATTTTTTTTCCAAATTTGTAAACCAGTGTAATTATACATTAGCGAAAGGGTAAAGGCATGTTATAATTTTCAAAATAACAGAAATGTTTGTGTGTTAGTTTGTTATTAAACATTATTTTGTTACTGGAAATGGTGTTTAAAAGTCAATTTTTCCTTTTTCATTTGCGTCCTCTTCCGTGATTAGGTTTTCTTAAATTCTTTTCTTACTAAAACCGATAGAATCATATTTGGGATTCTGTCTGTATGAGGGGTAATCACAATTAAAAAAATGGGACTTTGATAAGTTAACATAAAAAATGCGGCGGCGACAAATAAACGCATTTTCGAGCAGTTGTGTGATTGTACATTTTCAACGATTCGGAACGTTCCCTGTATTTCATATAAAAATGTAATGACTTAAACCTAATGTTCAGACAGTGGATTTGACATTACGCTTCATTTAGGATTCATGTATATTTGGTGTATTAAATGTATTCCTCATTAAATTCATGGACATCTTTACATCCTATCATACATCCATCCATATTCGCTGTTTGTCATAACGACAGTGACAAATACCAGAAGCCAAACATACTATTCCCTGTTGTTTTCCCGTTACGCATATTCAGTGCATATTCAAGTGATTCCATAGATCTTCGGATCAAACATCTTGTGATTAATGGAATTTTAACGATGGACCTAATCATATCTTAATGACCCATTATTACGGGAACTGTGCATATTTCACTTTCCGTTGAAAACTGGTGCTACGATATTGGCGTAAACAACAGATATACCAAAATCCAAAGAAAAAACGAATCCACTGAAATGGAAGTGGGCTGGAGGAAAATGCACCGTAAAAAGCGTTGGCGACAACAACACAGTTTACAAAGTTTTCCTTTTGTTTACTTTATAGTGAAAAATGTCATCTGACTCTCGTTGATAACATGGGAGGTGGGAGCGCGTGAATTCCTTATAAGTGATTTCAGGACGTCTTGGGTGATTCACTTTTGGAATGGAAATCATTGGTACAATTTTAATTGCTTTAAAAAAGTCTCCATTAAAGAAAAAAGTCCCCATGAACATAAATATTTTTTATCGTTTCACCAAAATATGCTAAATAAATAGAAAAAGGAGCGCTCATTTAAATGTCGTTAACGGCCGTAATTTTTCACTGACAACTGCGTTATGGATGAGCTTAGGCGACTGAGCATCCTTTTCAGTCTGATATCTGATTTACAGCAGCATTAAGTTTTAAAGAGCAACAATGCAACGACAATCATATTGTGGCACAACAGGAGAAAGTGGTAGGATGCAAAAACTAAATACTATGTAAGTATATTTTGACTAATGCTTAGAACAGTCAACAGACCCAAATAAATAAGCCAATTCTTAATTGCTTACATGTATTAAAACATTAAAAATTGCCTTATATGCAAACTATTTAAATTCTGTTGGATAAATATTTGAAACCGAATTCGATAGGCAAAAACTCACCCATACGACGATTGAATCCACATCTATTTATTTGTTAATAAACGGCAATATATGAGGGTAGTTAATATGCTGAAATGGGTATTTCATTGGAAAAATAAGCTAACGAGTTAGAAGAGGATGTTTCAGCCACCCCACCTGGTTCAACTGACCTCAAATACAAGTTGTAGAGTGAAATTTTCGGCGTCTGTTCCACTGTGTGCCCGTCCAAACGTATGCGTATTTTTGAAAAATTTTAATTGTCGAATGACCAGTTTATCAGATTTAACGCGAAAAAGTAGTTCAAACTTACTACAAAAGTGATGCTTCGGAGTGATTATGGTAGTCATAATTGACCTACTGTGCAAGGAATTGGCAAGATTATAAAGACCTTTGAAGACACTGTAAGCGTTACAGATGAGGTCAAGCCTGTGCATCATCGCAATGTGTGGCGAATAACTCGGATTTCAATTCAGAATGCCATTGCCATGAATTTGGCGATACGAGTATGCCTCGTATTATTTATTATATTGTGAATTATTTTTAGTAATAATAAGTTAAATTTAAATAATTATTTTAGTTATTTATTGAATAAAGTATAAATAGTAATAAGTTAATAGATAGATTTATATATACATGTATATATGTATATGGTTGCAATAAAACGGTGTTACACAACACGATCGATTTTGGCTTTATGGCATGACAAGTTTCCAGAAAGCGTAATTGCACGTTTTGCAACGTCAATTGGCCAGCAAGATCATGAGATTTGATTTTATTTTATTGTTTTTTATTTAATTGAACTGCAAACAAGCGACTGTATGATGTTTCGCACCATTATGGACATTCAAATCATTATGAATATGTAAATGTCGGTGGAGCGTAGTGATCGTTATGCAATTTATTGTCGCTTCCTAAATGTCTATCGAAATATTTCAAAGATAATTTGTTTCTCAGATGCCCTATAACTTTTGTGCAAGTTAAACTTCTTTTTTTTAAGAAGGAGTAAAAAAATATATATATTTTTGCAGCAAACAACGAGCTATTCTTTATTCAATATATTTTCAAAAACTGAAACTCAAATGGTTTACTTATTATCTATTTATAGAAAATATTTCTTAATGATATCTTAGTTTAAGTCTTATCTTAAACTATGTTCTTTCTTCATTAAGGACTAACATGAATATTATCAGTAATGTGTTTATAACTATTTGTCTAGACTGCATATAAAACTTAGTATGTAATTTTCTTATCATTAGAGCGAGACTGTGATAACAGTGATTACTGTTCGAAAGATCCTGCAGTTTATTATTTGTGTTTGTTTAGATTTAGGTCTTTTACTTATCTCATATTTTATGGGACGTCTGCAGTTACTGATTATGGTATTGTTCGTTATTAACTTGCACATTGGGAAATGAAACAGGCAGCTGTTGGACACGTATATGTGGTTTACGTCAATACTTGAAACACCCTCTTTATTTTCACATTTTAAAAAGCGTTGTTGAGCTTTCGAACGCTGCATACCGCAGTCATTTGTGGCGGTCCATATACCTACGTGGTTACTATACACTGCAATTAGATGCGCTCTTGGCGCTTTTCGCACGACGCCCATCAAAAACTTATTGCTTGAATTAAATATTTTACCTCTAAGTACCGAAACAAATATAGCCACAACAAAACTAATTCGAACTTTCTTACAAAATCCTAATGAACCGCTGAAGAATATTAAGGAAAAAATCACAAAAAACCAAACGTATACAAAAAATACTCTCAGTCCTAAGCAAAATCTCTGCAAATTGCAAAAAACTGACCTTTCCTATCCACATCCCCCCTACAAGAAAGCAAATTAGACCTCCGGGATTATTAAGCTTCGACAGCATCAACACTTCTTTACACCTGTTAAATAAAAAACACCACAACGTAGTACAATTTCAAATTTTATATAAAAGTATATTAGAAGAACTGGCGACACACAAATTCATTTACACAGATGCCTCTAAACCGGAGAATTGCGTTTGTTACAGTGTGATATACAACCTCGGGACCATAAAAACATCTACACTACCTAATTACACGTCCGTCCTTACCGCAGATCTAATTGCAATATATAAGACTATCAAGTTTATCTCAAATAAAAAGGCAAAAATATGCAATCTGCTTTGATTCACCATCAGCTATACAAATGATTACAAATATTTCCAACAACAATTTCTGTTGCTCCCAAATTAGGTCCATCCTAATAATAAAACATCCAAATGTTACCATTATTGGACACCTGGGCATAGTAACGAGTAACGAGTATGCTGACTCTGTCAGCAAAACAGCTCTCAAATCACCATTAATAACAACAAATAATTATAGTATTCGTGATATTTCCAAATATGCAAGAAACGAATATACGACGAAAGATCAAACCTTCAATCAAAGTAGCAACTGGCACAAGCCCGAAACAAGAACGCAAGATTTAAATGACTGATGCAGCAATTGAATTGTTTCTCTAGCTGTATGACATGTGGCGCAGTCTTGTTGAAACCTCATGCCCTCCACATTCATTTCTTCCATTTTAGACACGAAAAAACTGGTTATCATTTCACGATACCGAACAACATTGACTGTTTGCGCTTGACATGCCTCATTTTCATAAAAAAGGTCCAATGATTCCTCCAGCCCAAAACCCACACCACACAGTGACACGTTGAGGATGCATTTGCTTCTCGTGAATCACTCAAGGATTTTCCTCACCCCAAATGCGACAATTCCGTCTATTGACGGAGCCATCGAAATGGAAGATGATTTTATCGGTAAAATCAGCATTTTCATGTTGTCTCTCCAATACCCAATTAACGAACTCCCTTCGCTGTCCATGGTCAGCTGGTCTTGAGTCAATTGAACTTTGTATGCATGAAGATGCAAATCTTTCGTTAAAATTCGCTGCATAGTGGACTTAGAGACACCAATTTGCTGAGCTCGGTGTCCAATTGAGGTGGATGGAGTTTGAGCGACATCATCGCGTGCAGCTGCGACATTTTCGGTCGATCGACCTGGTCGAAGGCGCGCTGTTGTCTTTACACCACTAACAGACCCAGTTTTGGCAAATTTATCCATTAATCAATTTATTAACTGACATTGAAATAGCAACGCATCTTAATGATTACTTCTCTGATGTTGTCCAGAGAGTTCGAAGAAGAATAGTAAGCTATAATGATGATGACGAAAATATGTTCAGAACTTTGATACCAGTTAGGACAGTTTTTGATCTTGAAAGAACGAATAATTTTCAAATAGAGAGGGTTATGGACTATTTGAAATTAAATAAGTCCCCGGGCTATGACAGAATTTCGTCTAGAATGTTGTTGACTAGGAAATCATTGATTGCAAAAGTTCTTACAAGTATTTATAATAAAATGATTGAAGAATCGTCTTATCCTGACGTATTAAAGGTGCACAAAATATGTCCTATTCCCAAGTTTTCTAATGCACGAACGGCTGATAACTTTCGACCAATTTCAATATTGCCAGTTATTGACAAGATTTTTGAGAAGCTGATATTTGAACAAGTTACAGCTTACTTCGATGTAACTAAAATTGTCTTTGAAAGGCAATACGGGCTTAGAAAGGGTACAGGTAGTGAAGATGCAGTTGTTAATGTTGTAGATTATATTTGTAGTGGTTTGGATGCGGGATACAGAGGTGTCGCCGGAGTGTTTTACGATTTGTCACAAGCTTTTGATCTAGTTGATCATGATATATTGATAAGAAAACTTGGAATTTTTGGATTTTCTCGAGAAACACAGCGATTGCTTCAGGACTATTTAAAAAATAGACAGCATTTCGTGCAGGTTGGGCAGAGTCAAAGCAATTAACATGTTGTAATATGTGGTGTTCCGCAAGGTAGTGTACTAGGGCCATTATTATTTAAATTATATATTGATGACTTGTCTAAATTAGATTTTAAAGGCAAATTATACATGTTTGCAGACGACATATGCTTACTTTATAATTATAATTATCCTTTAGTACTACAAACACAAATAGAATATGACGCTGCGATTTTATGTGAATATCTAAGGGTGAATAAACTAGTTTTGAATGCAAGCAAAACTAAAGTTGTGAGATTTAGACCAAAACTTTCTGTTAATGATACAAATATGATCGTACATGTTGATGGTAATGTGATAGAAGAATCAGAAAGCGTGCGTTATTTAGGAGTGTGTCTTAACTATAATCTGTCGTGGGAGAAACACATCATGGACCTAAAGTCCAAAATATCGTCAGGATCTGGAATTTTGTACAAGTTTACGAACAAATTAAATGTAAAGCTAAAGCTAATGTAATATCAGTCTCTGATACATTCTCATTTGACGTATCTTCCTTTCGTGCATGCATGTAAGTCCACCACCTGTCTGAAAGCTCTACAATCGGCATAGAATAAATCTTTAAAAACTGTTTTTAATCTACCTATAAGATTCAGTACAACTTCTTTATATAAAGATTATGCCACAAATGTCTTACCTGTTAAAGGATTATACAAACAACAACTTCTGCTCTATGTTCATAAATCAATAAATGGAATTGGAGTCTTTACAACATCCTTTCACAGAAACATATCATATACCCAAAGATCAACCCGTCAAGCAATGCATTTAAATGTGTTTTGTCGGTTAGAGTTGACGAAGCAACGTGTTACATTTGCTGGACCATTTGAATATAATCAATTGCCAGTATACTTGAAGGAAACTTCACTTTTATCAGCTTTTAAAACCCAATTAAAAAAATATTTGATAGATAATTTGGAAATGCTTCTAACATAATTTTTTTTTTTATCTCTCCTATTATTAAATATTTTAATGTTAATATTTATTGTTGGTATTACGTGAATGGTGTTAGTTGCCTATTAGCCTCTATAAAGCCAATCTGGCGCTGAGGCAATATTATAAAAAATTGTAGTTACCTTATTAAACTGTAATAAAGAATTTATTTAATAAAAAAAAAAATTTACAGTTGACTCTTTTGGAGCGTTATTGTGACCTCAAATTGATCGCAATTTGCGAACTGTAGCCGCAAAACTTTCACCATTTTGGTAAAACAATTTCACAATGAGAATACGTTGTTCATTCATGTAGCGCTCCAGTTTTACTAACCTCGTACCTTCTACTAGCAAACAATAACAATTGTTCAAGTGTCAAACAATGACACTTCGAATGGCGTCAAATTTAAATCTTGCTTTCTTGTTGGGACACCCTTTACATAAAAGAAAACATGCAGGATTTTAGAAGAAACGACATTATAAACATTTCTCAGACTCAGGCTTGTTCACAGTAAAAGCACGCACGGACATCTCCTAATTATACCTAATTTGAATTACTGCGACTGTAATGTAACGCTACTAAAATCCCCAGCACATTTATTATCATAATGTCCGAAATTCCAAAATATCCGAAGGAAAATATTTAAAGGTATAGATCCAAAGTATCTCCTAGCCAATCCTACCACTGAAAACGTTACCCTTGTGCTGAAATTTTTGAAGGAAAGTAACACTTACCAATGTATATCGAATATATTATTTTCGTTTTCTACATAATATCAAGTACGAGTATATATGTTGTATTTCACTAGCTTAAGACTTATGTTGTCGTAGCTTTGTTATTTAGCTTATAACTTTAATTTTAAGTTATTATGTAAATAAATAAATAAAGGATATACAGACGTATCAATTACAGTTTTTAAGTGCAGATTGTTCGATAAGAAGAGAAGTGGAACGTGACTAACTTAATTTGAAAATTTCCATAGAAATTATTGCGTGTGCTGCATTGTATCCAATTATATTCCCGCCGTGTGCAACAGTCACTTATAATTTCAATGTGGTTTCATTTTTGTCATTTCCCGATGTTACATAAACCTGCTCCAAATGCCGGAGGAAATTGCAATTTATTTAATGCAACGGTCGCAATGAATTTATTATACATTCGCGTCCTTTCAGACATCTTAAAAGCATCAAAATGTCAATACAACACAAAAGTTTTTATTTCTCCTTTCACATTGGAGGCAGAACTGAAAGCCTTTCACCGGATGTTGAAAAGAAGCATCTTTTAAAGTAGACACAGAATATGATTTATAGAACATATCCATCCCTCTTGTTTGAATGGTATTAAAAGAGTTGTGATACAAATGTAAATGATAATAATGCAATGATGGTTGCAACGATTTGTTTTACTTGATTGTACGGGGGGGGAGGGAGACTTTGTGATCTGCAGTCTGGTTATTGTTGAAAGTGGGACTTGTTTTGCTCTCAGTGACGCAGTATGGGGCAGAATTTGAAAACGATGCGATTAGTTTTGATAATCATATTCCAGTTTAAATATATAAAATTCTTAACAAAGTCGCTTAATAGCTAGTTCATAATAACATTCAAAAAAAAAAAACAGCAAACAAACATTTTTGTAAAACCTAAAAGACGAAATCAGTGAGTCTGTTGGATCACTTATTGGAAAAATTCCAATAAATAATAAATACACATTGATATGTGATATAAATTACGTCGATCAATGAGTTAAAAGTATAAAGAATTATAGTTTTTGGTTTCATTGCCCTCATTTGAAGGCAAACAACTAATTCCACATATTAAGATAATTTAGGTTGAGAAAGGACTGCTATTAACATATTATTGACTGCTACTGGCAAGATCTCCCACTGACCATTTGGTTCATTGTGATTGCCCCATGTCGTCTCATTCCACAGCTTATACAGATCACATGAGGAGGAAAATGGATCCTCTAAGTTGCAGGTTGCAACAGAGTTATAGAGAGCAATTGATGTCTCAAGTACCTCATCCGTTTTTTGAGGTTTACTCATCATTTAGCAAATTAAAGAAAAAAAAATTTAGAAAAAAAGAAAAATCGCGAAAAATTTCAAACATTATTCGTCATTAATTATTATAGCAAAACCAATTTATGAATCTTAAAAAAAATTTGTTATTTTCGTCCAGTTTCGGCAGCGGACGGTGTTTAAGACAATATTGCTTAACTCAATTAAATTCTTAGAAGCACTCAAAACAGCTGTAACAAAAATGTTGCTTTACGTTCTTAGATATGGGGGTAGTAAAAGATGAAAAAAAATTACAATCACAAGATACGTTTTGTTCCACGAAATATTAAGGCTAACCTAAACACTGGGTAATCGAGCTAGTTGTAGATGAAAAAATGATTTTTGTCAGCCATTTTTATGACGGATTGATCAAGTTTCACCCGAGTTATCGTGGCCAAAAGATATTCATTCAGACGTCTTGAAAAGCCCTGGGATATATAGAGTGTAACACATTTCCTTTAATGCGTTACATTCTTGTAACGAACAGCTCGTATGACTCTACATTTCCCTACAAAATGTTATCTTTCTGCTATCATAAATTGAAATTTTAAGAACGAAATTCAAGTGAATTTGTCAACAAATGTATGTATTGAATACATCGAAACTTGTCCAATTACAAGTTTCTTTGAAACAGAGTGCAGTCAGTCTATGACTTGCCTCCGTTTAATATCACTAAAGAGTATTTCATTGTGATATTATTCGGTTAATTCCCATTCTAACATACGTTATATTGAAAAATCCTTTAAATTGGGTGACGATTTTGTTGCCTCTCCTAAAATTTAAAAATTAAAGAGAATTTAAAGTTGCTTAATTAACAGAAAATAGAAATTTTATTATATTATGAGCAACTAAGCTCTCGCTGTTTTTTGTTTGTTTTTATAAAAATGCAACTTTATTCATAATGAAGACATGTTTACAAATAACTCATTGAAAGTTATGACCATCACTAGCTACTACTTTTTCCCATCTTTCTGGTAAAGCTCGAATTAAATCACGGTAAATCTGTTTATCTTTTGAGTCTATCCACGAATCTAGCCATTCCATGGTGTCAGTATATGAGTGGAACTGTGGGTCAGTCAAACTATGTGCCATTGAACGGAACAAGTGATAATCAGACGGCGCAATATCCGGAGAATATGGTGGATGAGGTAAGACTTCCTATTTCAGCGTTTCCAGGCTCGGTTTAGCAATCTTGGCCACGTGAGGCCGAGCGTTGTCATGCTGAAGAATCATTTTTTCTTAGTCCCTATGACTTTGTTTTCTTTGAATTGCTGTAATGAATCCATTTTTCATCACCCATTACGATACGATGAAGAAAGCCTTCCCTTTTTTGTCGCTGAAGTAGTTGTTCGCAGGCGAAAAACGACGCTTAGCGTCCCCTGGCTTCAACTCATGAGGAACCCAAGTTCCCAAGTTTGGTATCGTGGAGCGTATTTCCACATCAACGTCAACTTTATTAATTCCCCAAAAACGTACAAAGTTGCTCTATTTATACTAAAATTACTTATTCTAGAAAATGCTACAATATTTCAGAGAGAACACATATTTACATCATGGGTGCAACAAAGACAAACATATTTACAGAATAGTGTTGTATAGGTATATCATAGACTTAATTCTACAATGTTCTTATTTACATAACAGGTGAAAAGGAGATAACAATAAACTATATAATAGGAGTGAGAGGAACAAACATAACTTATTGTCGTAGACGTAATTCTAGAAAAGTTCCACTCACATATAAAGAGGGAAAGAGATTACATATATCATACTTGAATGCTCTGGAAGCGGTTATGATGATCTTTCTAGAATGTATACTTAGACAAATTACACTCATATACTACACAGGGAACCCAATAATCATTCCCAACGCATTCAATCGCTTGGAAATGGCTTGGGGGGGTAACTCCTAACACTGCAGCAGGCTCTACCTGCGTTTAACAGGGACCGCCATCATGCAATGCCGTCAATTCAGTGTCTTCGAAGGTTGTTCGTCTCCCATAGCACGAACGGTCATCAACATCAAAATCACCGTCTTTTAAGCGATGGAATCAATCTCGCCACGTTGCTTCACTTAAAGCAGCATCTCCGTAAACGTTTTAAAGCTGTCGATGAGCTTCAGCTACCGTTTTCTTCGATTGAAAAAAGAAAATCAATCTTCCCGCATATAACGATTATTTCACACAAAATCGTACATATTTACACACAATCAAAAGAATATGACGTCAATAGAAAATCACTATTGTGAAGAGGCGGTATGTTTACCATATGCCTAGGCTTGGTTCATGACATTCACGTTATGCAGCTGGCGCCGTCTATTGGTAGACAGCGGGAACTTTGTTGCGCACCTATGGGGAATTATACTGAGCTTTGAAATTGCAAAAATTTGATCTGGGATTTAATATGTGTCAAGAGCTAATTGGTTTGGATTAATTGGAGGTGTGCTGGAAAACCCCATTATTTGAAATCGAATTAACACCTTTATGAAAATGTTGAGCTACAAGGAGACCACATCACCGTCTATATTTACGTTTATAAGAAGGAATTTCAAATGAATGCGCCTACGGAAACTTCAAACTAGCGGCTGGGTAAGATAGCTGTGTTCTGATATTCAAGTTTGAGTAGAGCAGCAGTAATCGATGAATAAATTGGCAACAATTTGATTTTGCATATTTTTTTTTTTGACTTTTTGAGCGCATTCAGTGGCTACTGCGCATTTTTGTTTGAAAAACATTGGTTTTATTACCCACTATCAGTGTCTTTGAATAGTATTGTATCGGAACTAAAGTGGCCGTCGTTGTATATTTTTTCGATTAAGTGCTTTTTCGTATGTATGATTAGTACACACACACCACTTTAAGTTCATTACAACGAAACTTGTGAGTGGAAGATGCACTTTTTGAAATCTTAAGACTGTGTTTTATCTGACACATATCTGTGGTCACAACCCGTAACAGCCTAACTCGAGTTAGGACACAATTGAGTTATTAGCACCATCGTATTCAGCGTATCTAAATTTATTTGCTCTAAATTTTCCATGTTTGTATCTCTTCTAGGAAGGCAATTAATCCTAAAAAACCTAATAGCTTAAGTTATTTTTCTAAATGACTGTTTTGCCATAACTGCCTAAGTCAATTTAGGATTACAACAAATATAAACATTATTTTTTCATCATTGCCTAAATCAACTTAAGTCGTTAATCCAAAAAAATAAAGAAACAATTTTATTTTCCTAACTTGACTAACTTAACTAACCTAACTTGACTAACTTATTCCGAATTACAATTTCGTTTTTTGATAAACATAAATAGAGTTAAGGTCTTTCTCCAAACTTAAAGTTTTTTATTTAATCTGGAATAATAGCCTAACTCAACTTGAACTTTTTGACTTTTTTTCGTTCAACAATTCATAAGAGCCTAAGTGTCTTTTTCGATAATATCTTTTGACTGCGAGAATAAACAACTATTTTTTGTTAGCAACTAAGTAAAGAAATTCGTTTCCTTGGAATCTGTAGCAAAGTTTTCCAAAAAACACCTTCTCCTGATTTTCAGTGAAGATTCAAAACTTTAAACTCCTGTACTGAAAATATTGAAAAACAGACTTAGGCTGTTATGGGTTGTGACCACAGATATAAACATTATTGCAATTACTTGTATGTATTATCCATTTTTTTGGTTTCAAGCAAAGTTAAACACACACAAAGGCATGATTTCGACGAAACTTTTGTTTCATTATAATATAATATACGAAATACAATGCTATTTAAATGATATCCTCTGGATTGGTTGAAGCAGTGGATCCTTTTGAGGCTACTCCGTGACGTTGTTAAAAAAATACAGCCCAATGACACCTCCGGAGCATAATGGGCACGAAACAGTTACTTTTTCCGGATGCAATGGTTTTTCTACAATTATTTCTGGGTTCTCCGAGAACCATATACGACAATTTTGCTTGTTGACGTAACCACCGAGTGAGAAATAAGCTTCGTCGCTGAAGAAAATTTTGTGCAATTGAAAGCCCACACATGAATTCTTACTGTTGTGGTGAGTTTTAACTGCTCTTTGATCGTTAAAAGATACATATTCGTAAATTGTAAGCCGTTTACTAAATAAATATTGCTTCAGATGAAAGGCATTTAATAGTTGACAGCCTTGCCAGATTAATGGTTTCGAAACCATTAAATGAATAACCCTATATTTTCCATTGGTATTGAAGTATCCGTCATTTGCATTACTTTGATAGACATTTTTTGTTTGTACTCTTTATGGTACTTTACCATCCTTTAAGTAGTACCATCCCTAAGATGAATTTCAATCAATTTATGTATGAGTACTCGTATGTATGAATATGAATATTATGCATGAATATGTCTATGCTAATGTTTAAGAATGTGAAATTAGCACATAAGATATTACGGTTAAGAATACCGTTATATTTCAATATAAGCT
The DNA here is from genome assembly GCA_019455685.1 of Philornis downsi. NCBI lineage: Eukaryota > Metazoa > Arthropoda > Insecta > Diptera > Muscidae > Philornis > Philornis downsi. Next base: position 19,988 of record JAHXMU010024686.1, read on the forward strand.
GACGAAATTTGGAAATAAAATCAACTACTAAGCACACTTTAGCCGATACATTTGGCTTGGCTTTTTAATTAAAGTATTAGCTCGCTGGATGACGCCGATTTTTAAAAGTTACCAGTGGCTTTGAATTAAAGAGCCAGTAAAAGCAAAGTAGGCAGGTCCTATAATTCAAACAAAATCTGCAATTAATGATATTATCTCAGTAAAAACTTAATATTTTTTTTTTACTGTATAATATAGTCATTAAAAATTTGTATACATTAAACACTAATTCGATTTTGATTCTAACATATTCCACTGTATTGTATTCCAATTTCAAATAATTCAAGTATTTTCATACGTCGTTAAGTGTATAAATAGCGGAAATAATTTCGTTGCCAGGAGGTAATTACACATCGATACTCAAATGTAAGCAATTTTATTGAATATATTTCAGAATTGATATCTCCGATTTTTTCAATAGTTTTATTTGAAAGTTCTATTCCTTACTCACTCATTAGTAACAACATATTGAATGTGTCTAATCTGACATCATCACCTTTATAATCTATGTAAGTGATAATGATACTCGTCATAGATACTTCGTATATATCATGAACAACTGACTATGCTAAAACAAATTAGTGGGAACAGAACATGAGTTAAAAATGTCTATAAATCGCAATAAATGCAAATAACATTCTCTCTGCTGTGTTGAATATTATGAACTTGTGCGCAAGCATGATGTTGTAAACTTCTCACATTCAGTGAGCTATGTACTGTCTAATTTAAGGCGCACTGACCGCAATTTACTTTTAGCGATACTCTTATGCATATTTCAATTAGTCGGCACATTCGTTTTCCTTTTTATGTGTGTAGGCCAAACGCCATAATAACAAAAATTAATATAGTCCTGTAAAATAGCGAGACTTCAATTCAAAGCACATAAATCTAAGAAGATTTTCGAAATTGCTAACGTTAATGTGATAAATGTCTATGGTACGGCAATATTATCCAGTTTCAGATATCGCGCGATAATGTCAGTCGTATATATCCTAAGGTCGACAATATCCTACTCGAGGTCAAAACTAGCCATGAGCTGCTAAATTGTCAAATTAATCGAAGTTCTACCCTTTGAGTAACAATTGACGTTTGACAATCGCATGCAAGGACCAACTTCTTTTCGTAAAAAATTAAAAAGAAGCTGCAGAAAGCATAAGTTTACGTTTCTTAAAGGGTATTCTTGTTTGCGCCTTAAACTAGACAACTTTTTCAATCTACTTTTAATACTAGTGGGCCAGTTCATGCACACATATCAGTGTAAAGGCAAAGCAATTGCCCCCCAGTTGTAAGTTAAGAAAACAAGTTATGAATTTCAAATTCAACCTTAACCCCAATCGCCCTTCTGGAACGCCTCACTGCAACGGCACAAAATGTCGCAACAAAACCAATACACACGAGTACATACATACATATATCCTGCTTATTTACATTTATATAAGTGCGTGTGGGTGTGCACAAATATGTATACATGCCATAGATTACTGATAGTTACATCCTAGATATGTTACGCTCATGACCAGTATCATGTATACTTATGTAAGGTTGAATGTAACAGCCGAAATTGTTGTGGACGTCAAAGAGAGATATGTATGTAGAA
>JAHXMU010024690.1:4167-47150 GCA_019455685.1 Philornis downsi
AAGCGTCCATGCAGACACTTTTCTATACGAAAAGCGTCCATGCAGACTCTTTTCTATACGAATAGCGTCCATGAAGACACTTTTCTGTAAGAAAAGCATCCATGCAGATGTTTATACAGAGGTTGCCTTTTTCTATATGAGAAGTGTTTCTGTGTATGAAAACGAAATACAAAATAACATAAAAATACTTTTCTATGCAAAAAGTGTCTATGAAGGCAATTTTCTATACGTAAAGTGTTTATTAAGACACTGTTCGTATAGAAAAGTATTGTTGTCGTTATTTTTGAAATGCCTCTAAGAATATGTAAAACTTAGCTCCTCACACGCCATCGTGCGAAGGGTCGCTTAATTTTTGTAATAGCCATGCTCTCCTTCATTTTTCCTCTAATTGTATTTTCTCTCTAGGGTTGTGCCCACAAATCCACATACGAGCCGACCATTACCTCACTCTCACAATTTGCCTCATTGCTTGATTTGCCCGTATGTGATCCCACACAAAGTTGTGATTTTCCTATGGTGATCGACCTGCTGCCTTACATGCTGGTACGTACATTGCGAAGATGTCAATGAGATCTGTATACAAAATTGCCGAGAATATTGCTCAGGTATCTTCTAAATTAGGAGCAAAACTCCAAAATCTGGTTACTGTCATGTCACTCTATAGCTACAAGACATTCTGCAAAGAATCATTTCAATGGACTTAATGCATGGTGAAATGTTTGTATGACACGTATGCTCACATTGGCTTACTAGAGAAGGGGCCGCAGCAGATACAAGTGCCGGTGCTGAATGTCATCCATTGTATACTGCACTATGTGGATTTGTCAGCTCCCCTATCTCTGACGATAAATGCCGTCGTGTTGAGAGCTATTGGTATATATTTCGATTTAATTGGAATGTGGCAGCGTTGGGTTTTCGTTCTCTTCTTATGGTACATATCCGGATTCGGATATGTTCTGTATAAAGGAACTAACCGGACGCACTATGGAATTTACATTCGATGTTTCGCGAACTTCCCTAATTGGACGACGTATTTTACTTAAAACTGAAGATAACCCATCGACAACGGGCGCAGCCGGTAGTGCCTATGCCACCAATGCTGTTAATGCAGGCGGAGCTTCCAATACAGCCGGGCAGAATCAAATGAAATCGAATCAGTACTGCAACAATGGATTTCATCTCACACATCAGCAGCCCATGCACAACCACTGTAGCGTTGTAGGGACACTCCATTCGCCTGGGCGTAGTTCCACTCTAATGGTCGCCGATACGGTTTCTCTGAGTGACTGAAAATCCCTTGGATGTACCAGAGTCGAGTCAGAGAACGTCTGGTTAATTTATTAACCACCTGTGGTCAACGAGTGGGTCTGCCCAAACCACCATCGGTAAGTTATTGTTTAATTGTTGTCATAGTTGCGGCTTTAAACTTTCAGATGTTAATGTGAGACCGTAAAAACAGCGATTTTTGATAAATTACCTAATATCTTTTGGTCTCTTTTTGGGTCGATACACTTTCTCAAACTCCTCAAAATATCCATCTACGGCAGATTTTACCCCTTCATTGCTGGTTAATCTTTTACCACCGAGCCATTTTTTCAAGTTTGGAAAAAGAAAATTCCGACGCAGCTGAGTCTAGCGAATAAGGTGCGTGATGAAATAATTCGAACTTAAATTCATTAATTTTGGCCATCAAAATAGTGGATGTGTGAACTGGAGCACTGTCTTGATGAAATAACACTTTCTTTTTCGCCAAATGCGAAGAAGAAGATAATTAATTAAAAGAGCCCAATGCGCATCAAAAAAAAGGATATCCATCTAGGAGACGCGCGTCTCCTAGATATCTTGCGCACAGCTTTCTCATCTTCAAATATTCGCTCAATATATGATGTCTAGCACTTTTTGAAATGCCTGCACTTCAGCTAGCTCACGCACTTTTAGCCAACGATCATCACTATTTTGTGGATTTTCTTGACCGTGTCTGGCGTGGACACGTCAATTGGTCGACCATTACAAGGTTCGTCTTGGCAATTCGCATGTTCTCGTTTAAACTTTGCTAGAAAATATTTTACAGCCATAAACGAAAGAGCAAACTCCCCAAAGTAGAATCTAGCTCGGCTTTAATATTAGAAATATTGAATTACATAACGGTGACCTACTTCTTCCATGTTTAAAAATTCAATCTTGATACTTAAAACATATGTTTTGTAAGGTTGCCATTTTTTTTTCAAACTGCTGGCACCACCTATATGTCAAGTCGGCTAGTTTTGGGACCGTCCTCGTAAGAACATATTTTCTGTTATTATTGTTTATGTCCTTCAGACAAATATTGCCATATATTGCGATATATTGGGAAATTTATAACAGATTTTCATAATAGAGATTTTTTGAAAAACTAAAAAGAAAAATTTTCAATTAAGTTGTTTTCTCTTGTAAGCACGCAAAAATATTGTACATCTTTGCATTTATATCGTTGTCTCTACGCTGGCCTGCTTTGTCTTCCTTTTCCGCGCTTTTTCGCCTTTTATTTTCTTTCTTACCGTTCTTTTAGTTTTGTAAACTGTATGCCTGCATGTCTGTTTCTATATCATGTTCTCTGTTGTTTCTTTTATAAACTCATAATTTTATCTCTTGCATGCTGAAATTTTCGGTCTTTAAGCCCTACGCTTCCAGCTTTAAGCCCTACGCTTAATCAATTGACAAAAATTTAATACGAACAGTCAATCTTATATTAAATATCATGTTGCTTTTTGTGTTCTTCCCCCCTTGGCCGATCGTATTAATCACATTAATTGTTGCATTCTTCCCTTTCTTTGCCTTCTATATATAGGTATAAAGGTGGCATTCTGCAAATCTTCCGATCTAATGGAACGCCAACCATTGGCTGCCTCCTTGACCGCAGACATCCGGTCCTCAGGGTGAATTAAGTAATGGATGTAGTCATGATGATGGTCAGCCTGATTTTACCGTTTTCAAAGATTTCGAATTCCTGGAATATGAGGACAGTATTGCCGGTGAATGAACTGATCACTTTAATTGGGTTGTACGACGTCATCGAAAGCGATGAGGACATAATCACTTGTGGTGCTGGTGGCTTTCAGCGATAAGACACCAATATTGAGCAAGCGACGTCGTCAAGCGGCCGATGATTCTTCGGACGAAGAAGGTGAATCAGAATCACCCATTGCTAAAGATCATCGACAGCCCTTTAAATCCGGCTTTAATATGGAAATTCCAACATCACTTAGTCTGCGAGAGAGAAAATGTCGAAATTCAGTGTCTCGCAGTGATATAGTGGCTCTAGTGCCAGCGATTTGGGTAACATCACTAATTGCAATGGTGGTTCGCCTTATCCGCCGGGTATTATATGTTTCGTTAATGCAGTTCGAAAAGGCTACAGACTACGTTGGTGAATCAACCTTCAGCCCACACTTTGGAATTGCTAATGCAACTATATCAAAGGAAACCAAGAAATTGTTTACTGGCATTGGTTCCCAGCTGGGTAATCGAATTTCTCTGCTTACCGATCTACTAAGTTCCAGGGCGGATCCTGCAGTTAAAGTCAAACGACCACTCCGCGCCTGTGCGGTACATTGCGCTTTAAAGTGCTGGAGGTACAGGAGCATTTGGAAACATTTTTCGATAGAAAGGACCAATAATTAGAGGTAACTCTATATATCCTATCCCTTTATTATCCTATTCCTTATTCCCCGTATCCCCCACTTATTCTATCCACCTATCCCCTATAGGATAGGATGATAAGGCGATAGCATGATAGGGGTATAGCATGATAAAAGGATAAGATGGTAAGGGGATGGAGGGTAGGCGAATAGCATGGTAGGGGAATAGGATGTGATGTTAGGGGGTAGGAAGACATCCTATTCCCCTATCATCCTATTCCCCTATCATCCTATTCCCCTATCATCCTATTCCCCTGTCTCCGTATCATCATATCCTCCTATCCACTTATCCTCCTGTTATCCTATCCTCCTATCCCCTATCATCCTATACCCCTATCCTTCTGTTATTCATAACTTGCGTTCTGTGATACTATTATTGTCGTTATGTTAATTTGTGAAGAAAGCAATCGCTTGTAAACAAACAACAGTATTAAAAAAAATATATTACACAAATATTGTCACAACTACTCAAATAATTTACTTGTTTTTAAGTTGAAAATTTTCAAATGAAATATACAATTTTCATAAATTGAATCAGAATCAAAATTGTTTCTAATTTCGTTTTGGATGTATTAAACTGAAACGAAATTCAATACAATTTTGATTTGAAATTATAATACGAATTTAGTATATTTTCGAATTTGATATCATTTCGGTGTCGATCACTGCTTGCTATTTGTAAATAAACCTAAATAGAGAAATCCTAACCTTGCTTAATCTAGATGTTTTTCTAATATTAATCAACAACGATGTACGAGAATCTATAAAAAAAATAAGCAATAACAAATAATAAAGTGCGTACATCTCTTGAAGTAAACAACCGATGTTGATGTTTATATTCTATCCAAGTCAAACCTCAACAGCATCTTTCTAACGATACGGGGGGTATAAATTTATTGTTTTACGCTTAAGCTGGAATTGCAATGGCTCATTGAACTAGTTACTTTTTGTTCATTAGAATGGATCGTTTTTCTTCTTTTATTCATTCTGGCTTCTCTGAGATTCTTAATTATTAACTAACTACCAGATCTGTCGTGCACCATGGCCACGCTATAATGAAAATGAGATAAAACCCGTACACATAACTGAATAACCGTATCAATACACTACTCTCAACATAAAGCAGTAATTGGACTAATTGCTTAATCGTTTCCCAATATATTTTGATAGGCTCGATAATTGTTTTGTTAACATTTTATGAAATTCGGTTTACTATTATGGCCTCTACACACACATCACACATCACACACACATCATTTTTTTTTTTTCAAAAACGGCTTGACATGGGCAATTTTTTCTAGGGCGTGGATCTTTCTGCGGTAGAAGCATATTTATTACATCTCATTTTTATACCTCCACTACTTATAAGTTGTATGGCCAATGTCAATCCCTTTCGTCCAATGCAAACATATATTAAATCAGACTATGCAATCGTATTATGTTTGCCTATTCCATTAAAAGATGTTGGAAAAGACAACAAATACTGATTTAAAATCTCTGCGACCTACCGGTACAATATCCTTCAAGTAATAATATATATATAATGGAGTATAAATATACTCGTATAATCCTTACTCAATTCCCAGTTGGAGCAAATGTTGTTTTTTAATTTCCCAAAATTACAGAGAAATTGACAATTCAATGGCAATTCCGGCTCGAAGGACCATGAATAAAATTGGGTGAAGAAGTCGCAGCTGATTGATTGCAGCTGGGGCAAATGGACTGTTGTTGTTCTTGCTGCAATTAATTTACTGCACCCGGTTGGAAATTTCCAGAGTAGGTTGTGGACTGTATTTTGGGTTTGAGGTAATCTTCTGTACCGCTGGGAAGGCAAGTCGACCTGCTGATGAATGTTATGGCGCCTTTTAATCAGATAATTTCTCAAGAGATTTGAGAATATATTTGGTTGTAGGTTGTGAAATAAAAGAAATTAAGATTGTTAATTTCAATTCAATATATGTATGTAAATATATTTAGGAAGATGTGATGCTTACCGCTTGAGCTGTGCAGAGTAACTGATTTTGGTTTTTACAAATTATGGTAGTTATAAGTGTAATTTTTGGCTTTCGTTAAATATTATCTGAATAATTATCTTAGGAACAATTCACAATATCTTTACCCCAAAAGGGTCAAAAAAGGTAGTATAAAGCACAACTTAATTAAATTTATATTAGGTATGTTCATGGAAAAATTCATTTTAAATTCATTTTTAAATTAATTCTTAATAAGTTTTTATAAAAAAGATAAGTATAAATTTTATTTATAACACGTTTTTAGTAAAAAGGTAAGTATAACATCATGTTTATACAACTTGCTTGTGGATATACAGGGATATATACATTCAATTAAAAAAAACTACGAAACATAAAAAAAATATATTTGTATTTTTAAAAAGTAGAAGCATGGGAATTTTTAAGGCTTAAAAATAATGTTGTCCAAATGGCTTCCCTCGGCTGCTTGGCACTCTTCGAACCGAAGTCGCAAATTTTGGAAAACTCGTTGAAAAGTTGTTCTCGGTATTTTGTTACTTTCCTGAATAATGTTCCTCTTCAACTGCTCTAAATTGGTCGGATTATTCTCGTAGACTACCGATTTGAGGTAGCCCCATAGAAAATAATCGCATGGAGAGAGATCGGGGCTACGCTACGTGGGGGCCATTCAATATCCCCCTTTTCGAAATGAGTTTTCCAGGAAAAACATTTTTCAGCAGCTCTATGGATACCCTAGCCGTATGACATGTGGATCCATCCTGTTGAAACCACATCCTCGAGGTATTGCCTTGAAGTTCTTGCAAAGCTGGCACCAAAAAGTCTGCTAGCATGTTGCCATAATTGTTCGCTCTAACCGTCATCGCATGCCCTCTTTCGTCCTCAAAAAAGTATGGTCCAATAATACCGGTTGACGTTATCCCAGCCCACACGACAAGCTTAGGGCTGTGAAGTGGACGTTCATGCAAGCGTCGGGGATTAGTCTCGGACCAGAACCGACAATTTTGCTTGTTCACATGGCCATTTAGGTGAAAATTGGCCTCATCACTAAAAATCACGTTATTGAAATTGTTGAACCGCTCTAGCATCAAATTTACAAAGTTAAGTCGGTTATTGGCATCATCGGGTTTTAATTCTTGGACTATCTGAATCTTATAAGCCTTCAAATGCAAATCACGTTTCAAAATTCGTCGTAAAGTTGTTCCTTTGACATCCAAAGACTGACTTCTCTTACGTGTTGACTGTTGCGGATTTCGCTGAACTGAAGCACGAACACGCTCCACAATGTCGGCTGATCTTGCAGAAACTGGGCGACCACGAACCGTAATTGGTACTGTTGAGCCGGTTGTTTCGAACATTCTGATCCATTTTCGTATCACATTGGCGCTTGGAACTTCACTTAAATCGTGTAAACCGTGTTCATGCCGATACAAACATCGTGCAGTAATCACTGATTTATTGTTTTCGTAATACGCTCGGATACAAAATGCACGCTGCACTCCCGTGTACGGCTCCACGGTGACTAAATTTCCAGGAAGCGGCACAGCGAACAACATATCCCCCCGCCACCCCGCGCCGCGCGTTACCGAGAAATTGAAGAATTAAATCGCCAACACTCATATGACCCACCCTGTATAACTTTTCTCCTACTCTTAACGATGAACAAATATTACAATTACTACTTAAACTAATTAAACATCATCTAAAATGTTTTTCACCCAATGCGGATCATTATAATTTAAATATCATCTAAACTTTAAAGACGCTCCACTCTATTATTCATAATTTGTATTCTATGATATTATTGTTGTCGCTATGTTCATTTCTGAAGAAAACAATCCATTTGTAAACAAATAACAATATTAAAAAAATATATTACAGAAAAAAAACATTGATTAAATGGAAAATTTTAATTGTACTGATAATGCACAACACCCCACGAAGCTGATGAATGTGATTTTAATTAAAAATCAATGATAATAATAATAATAATGAACAGAAGTAGAAACAAAAAACAACAATCGGTCATACATAATTCAACAATTAATTTCTATAAATAAATAAATACAAAAATCCCTTGGAGCGTAGAGTAATTTTGCTACTTCTAACCAAGTTACACTTTGCAGCTTTACTACAGTTCAAAACGACCGATAAAACTCGCACACGAATATGACTATAAAACTTGTAATATTTGCATCTGCTGATCAGACCACCCATGCAAAACTTTCCGATTTTAATATACACTGTAGCGTGTCCAAGAATGCCATGTGAAAATCTAGAAGAAGCGATATTTCGCTTTCAGGGGTGCGATGAACACCGGCAAAACAATTTAATAAGGCTGCATATAAGTATTTATAGCATTCTAGTGAGTCTAAAAATAGAATGCCTTCAAGTTCACTGATTGTGAGAAGCTTTCCCATATCTCATTCATAGAGTCTAAGCGAATTTATTTTTTAATTTATAGCATTAGCTTATTTTCTTGGACCTCTTAATCATCACAAATTTACTGCATTCGTAACCGATTGTATCATTCAGGGAGCGTCACCGAAACGGATTCAAATACAAATCAGAACTGTATTGAATTTTGTTTATGTTTCATATATCCGAAACAAAATTACAAACTATTTTGATCTGAATTCTCACATCCGAAACGAAATTAGAAACAATTTTGATTCTGGTTCAGTTTATGCCACGTTTTGTTTGTATTTCTTTTGAACTTTTCCATTAAAAAGAAAAAGAAACAGACAAATTTTCCGAGTAGCTGTAAACATTTCTGAGAGTCTGTTATTGTTAATACAGAAAATAAATTATTTAAACAAGTTGTAGCTTTCGCAGTCTGTCGCCAGGCCTTTCTTTTCTTTTGCCAAGAAGTGAAACTACATTTGGTTTCAGTTCTGATTCGGACCAAGAAACGAAACTATATTTTCGTTTCAAGTTCTCGAATTAAAATACCTGTTTCCTATGTTTCGATAGAGAATCAGAGTCAATATATGTGTCTAATTTTGTTTCAATAAAAAAACGACTTAACATACGGAAGTAAGTTGTTATTTCGAATATCTGTCAGAAACAAATTTTCAACATACTTTAGGTACATTTACAATATCAAAACCGAAACGAAACTGAAATCTAGCAAAGGACCTTGTTGTTATTATTTGCTACTTGCCACCATTTTTCCTTGCAAGAAAATCTCGTATAGCCCACTTGGAAATATTTTAAATTTTCTGCTCAAAAATCGTTAAAATTCCTGTGATTAAAATACAAAGCTAAAATTTGTTACAAATTTGGCATCAGAACAATTTCTTTTACACGGAATGGATTGAATTGAACATAACTTATTCCAGCTCAAATGGTGACATCTTTGCCAGTTGAAATGGAACCTTTTCCAAAATGAAATTATGATTTTATTCATCAAACAACGCAACAAATTTATTGGCATCCCATGAAAGGGACATGAGAGAGTTTCTCACATTCAGTGAGTTTACAAGCATTCTATTTTTAGATTCACCCAACGGGATTGAACTCACGAACTGAGAAGATAGAATTTTAAGAGATAGAATTTTATGCAAGAAAATTCGCTTTTTATATAGCAACGATATCAAGAACAACGTTTTATAACTCACAGGGTAAATGGATGCATTTCTTTCTCACTGAACTAAGCATGAAATGGCTCTGTTTGTAAAGAGGGAAAAGTCGATGTTCTCGACTAAATTAAAAGTTTGTTGGGTTGTTTTGTGAGCACCGACCAATTCTAAATAAGATTCCAAAACTAATCATTCTTCAAAATTATGAATTTTAATTTTTTATGTTAATTCCTTTTTCCTAACTTTAAATTTGAAAAATTACAAACCAAATCGTGTAATCGCATTTCGTGTAGTCGCATTTAATGAAAGTTACTTTTAATTGTAAGGAAATTATAATATGTCGTGCCTAATCACATTTCTCATTAATCCCGCAAGATATTCGGTGCCCCGGCAATATGGTAACCCTCAATTTCATCCCAATGCTGATTATAATAATATTCCATTATTTTCGTACGAGCGTGTGTGGCTACTCAACAATTTCTGATAGGTCAACACTTTTCCATTCTCGAGACATCATGATGCAATTGTATAATTGCATGGTATAAGCTTTTCCAACAAAAACAATTTTGTATTGTCGTTGTAAAAAGACGCTCCAGCCGATTAAATCCCAGACAACCAGACAGACGAATGAACAGACACATTAAGGTGATTAAGTTTAGCAACATTTACTGCGAAGTGTCGTCCACGGTATATATTTCTGGATGACATTTTAAGAAAGTGTTCAATTATCTATTGACTATTAATGCTGATTAATTTGCAATTATATATTACTAATATCGTTTGGAACAATTTGTCACATAAATAACAATAACTGGCTGATTTATTCCGCCGGCTGTGAAAAGGTGTCCGATGAATTTTTTTTTTTTTTTTTGTAATTAATTGTGTCTTTTTGTATTTAAATTCGTGAAATCTATAGTTAAAGCATCGATGTTTTTTCTATTTCGCATAGTAGCCCAGCAAATAAAAGTGAAAACCCTTCAAAAAGTATAACATTTTCATCACTTCAAAGAATACAATCCACACATATTTACGAAGAACTTTGAACTTGAAGTAAGCTTAAAGAGGCTCCATTTGAAGTTTTTGGGAAAACACTTGTTTACCCTCCCTTATATGTTGACCGATAGATTAAGTTTGTCATTCTATTCATAAAAACTTTAAATAAGCAGAGATCAAATGAAACATTTCCTACATACATTTCCTAAGGCCATAAAAGTCTATGCGGTTAATGGCCGTCCATAATATTATGGTCTGTAATCGTAGTGGATATATAAATTTCGATCCTACGGAATATTATGTGCTTTTCCAGTTCTGTGCCTGTCTATCGGCCTTTTATGGAATTTTCCTGCAGATTTGGTAAAAAATACAGCTCTTAATGAAGCTGTATTGAGGAAATGTATTTCAATGGAATGTTTTGCCTGACCACATAATCTGAAGAAACATTTTCTGGAACAAAAAAAAAAAAAACAATTCTTTTGAATGATGAAAAATTGCAACCGAAGATTTGAATTCACGTCACATCTACAGAACTTATGAAAATATAGAGAAGAGGCATCATAAAATAGCATTTTTATTCCATGACAACCCTATGTAAATTTCATTGGTGATTACGTAATTTTTGATTATAACCCTATCACAAAATGTAATGAATAAGCAAACATACATTTATTTTACCACAAGAAGTCCACGAGGGTTTTACGTGGGTCTCGCCTTGAAGACCTTACCCACGGTGTGCGACCCTGGGATAACTAGGTAAAACTTGGACTGTCTAAGAAAAGGAGCTGACAATTTTGGTACTACAGCAATTGTTAACGCTTTATTCGCAATTAGGAGATACCAAATTTATTATGCTAGTGTGAAACATATTCCTCATTGGCGGAGGTGAGGCCTATCTTAGCACCTCTGCTACTCTGTGGGTCTGTAGCACCCGGTTGCAATGCAACTCCACAATCGAGCTCAAGGACTCTACCAGTGATTTTGGTAACAACCACAACCCGCATGATTTGTTGTTCTCGGCAGGATTTGGACATTCTTTAAATCACAAAATAATACACACTACATTTCCATTAGATTTATATTTGACTCAGGAGCTACATGATGGCCGAAGAAATCTGTTGTGGTGAGTGAGTTGTTAATATGCGTATGTAATTCTTCTAATGCAGTTAATTCCGATTATCATTTATATTCTCCAATTCATTGCACAAAGTTTTAGTTTTAGATTTTACGAAAATGGGATTGATAGCGATATACTATTAAGTTGGAATTTAAAAATAAAGATTGACGATTAAAATACTTGAATTATGGTTTAATGCCATGGCTTTTAGGGATTCCTTTTGTAGAGATTTTATTGCAGAATACGTTTTCAATTGCAATCTCATCGTAACGATATAGAGGACAGAGAAACGGTAATTTACATATTTGGGGAAGTTAAGTTTTCTTCTTTGGGACTCTGTTTGTAGAATACATTTTCAATCGCAATCTCACCATAACGATATGGAGAAGAACTGGCGAACGGTAATTCACATTGTTGTGCAAGTAAAGTTTTTTTGAATACCCAAAGGGAGACGCAGGGATGTGACGAACATCTCGTTTATACGGATTTCTTTTCGATATATTAACGGAAAACGATGTTCTATTGATTGCTGCGTGTACTGAAGCACTGATTGTTGTTAGGCGAACTGTTTTAATTCCTTTACCTAAACACATTGGCCAATATGGCCAAATCATATTCACTAATTATAACGAAATTCTAATAACAATCATTGAAATAGTAAGGTGTATATTGGTAGGCCAATTTGAATGACAGCTGTGTCAACACATGGATCGACGTTGTCCATTTTCAATTAGGTTTGGCCCCGACACAACCAAATCATATGACGTAAATGTCAAGTCCTAACGAAAAATTTGTCTTGCGAAAACGACAATAACAAAAAAAATGCCGTTGGTCGAATGTATCGGATTTTCCCCTTTATCCGAAAGTATGAATAAATATCAAATATCATAAAAAATACGACAAAAATATGACACTTGGAAAAAAGCGCTTAAGTACCTTCAGACTAAATGTCTGGCAAGACCTTCCAGGTTAATTGAGTGATGTCCTTCTATCTGACTGACTAGTCGGCTAGTCAGACAAGACAAGTTTCGTACATCGTAAGCGGACTATATTTTGAGAATGGAACTCAGTTTGAAATTCTATTCTGTTTTGCATGAAAATACGTGCGAATAGAAGAAATACTAATATAAGGATATCCATTCAGTGGTTTCAAAACCGCCGGTCTGGCAAAGCTGTCCAGCTATTAAATACTTGCCATCTGAAGTGTTATACAGGGTGGCGCAATAGAACGTGCATAGTTAAAAAATAGATTAAAAAATAAATACAAAAGGTATGGTTAAAATAAATCTAAGGCATTGTAAAGTAATAAATGGAGTTTATTTTTTAAAAATAACATCATCTAAATGGTGACCCTCCCTACGACGGCACTCCTCTAACCGCAAACGAAAATTATTGAAAACTTTCTTCAGTAATACTGGTGTAATGGCTGCAATTTCACCACGGATATTCTCCTTGAGCTGAACGATGTTTCTTGGATTATTACTGTAGACTTTGTGTTTGAGGTATCCCCACAAAAAAGTCAAGAAGCGTCAAGTCTGGACTACGTGGGGGCCATGGGATATCACCTCTTTTCGAAATCAGTCTGCCAGGGAACATCTGCTTCGCCACCGCCATGGAGTCATTTGATGTGTGACAGGTAGCTCCATCTTGTTGGAACCAAGTTCTGGAATTCACTATTCTTGAACTTTCAATTTCTGGAGGCAGAAATCCGTCCAACAACTCAACATAGCGTTCCGTATTAACCGTGAATGTTTGGCCCCGCGCATTTTCGAAGAAAAAAGGACCAATTATTCCTCTGCCAGAGATTGCTGCCCATACTGTAACTTAGGACTATGCAATGGTTTCTGGTGTTTGATTTTGGGATTTTCACTGTTCCAGTAACAACAATTTTGACGGTTTACGAACCCATTCATAAGGAAATGAGCCTCGTCAGAGAAAAGGATATTGTCAAAATTGGAAAATCGATTAAGCATTTCATTATCAAATGCGAGCCTTGCTATGAAGTCAGACTCTTTCAATTCTTATGTTAATTGCAGCTTATATGGATGCAGTTTAAGATCCAATGTTAAAATTCGTTTGTAAACTTCGTCGCGATAATTGTAAGACAGACGATCTCTTGCGAGTCGACATTTGTGGATTTCCTCATACTGACTCCATAACTCTCTCAACATAGTCTTCGGTCCTAGATGTTCTTGGGCGACCATTGTAAAAAAAATTGAAGAGACTTTAAGCGTTACAGAAGTGGTCAGACCTGTGCATCAACGCAATGTACGCTCTACCCAAAATATCGCTTCTGTTAGTGAAAATATGGCGGATAATGCGGATTTCAATTCAGAGCGCTATGGCCGTTTGATAATCTGCAATTAAAGATTATAAACTGGACGATATTGGGTTTCAACAAGACGGTGCCACGAGCCTCACAACATGGTCGATTTTGCCTTTATTGCGTGAGGAATTACCAGAAAGCGCAATTTCACATCTTGGCGATGTCAATTGGACACCAAGATCATGAGATTTGACGCAGTTCAATTTTTTTTTTGTGGGGCTACGTTAAAGATCGTGTTTACGCGGATAATCCCTAAACTTTGGAGCATCTGAAAACCAACATTCGGCAAGTTATCGCTTAGATACCACCCGAAATGTGCGGAAAAATGGTTGAAAACCACCTTAAAAAGATCCACTGTTGCAACCAATCCACCAGCATGTATTTTGTACATAATGGCAAGGTCCAAGCATTGTAATGAAATAAAAGTTTCTTCTAAATCACAGCTTTATGCGTGTTTTATTTAACTTTAGTTTTGAAACCAAAAGAATGGATTAACCGGTATTAAATAAAAAAGAAAAACTTTGAAAAGTTTAAAGGGCGTCTAAGATTCCTACAAGTTTTAAATTATTTAACAAAAGAAGAAAACATTCAAAAGGTTATAAAAACTGTTTCCCATTATATGTTCTTCATGACACTTTGTTTGAACTCCATACTAACATTTAAGCATGTACATATTATACAGGGTGGCGCAATAGAGCGTGCATATTGCATCATCTTTTTTTGCGGGGTAGAAAAGGCACGGGCTGGGGGGCGCCTACATCGTTGGGTTGGCGGGCTCATGGAGTTTTAGTCGCTATGAATCACTTCGAGGGGAAGCGTCGCGCATTTTGCGTGCCCGCTTTTTACAAGAACTCTCGTTCATATATTGCTACTAGGCGGCTATATTGTGCTGAATATGGACTACGGCGAATTAGTGAAGCTCCGAGTGCTAATTTAATTAAAATATGGGTAAATCGTTTTGAAGAGACCGGTTCAACATTTAAACCACAAGCAAATGGTCGCCCAAGAACATCTAGGACCGAAGACAATGTTGAGAGAGTTATGGAGTCAGTACGAGGAAATCCACAAATGTCGACTCGCAAGAGATCGTCTGTCTTACAATTATCGCGACGATGTTTGCAACGAATTTTAACATTGGATCTTAAACTGCATCCATATAAGCTGCAATTAACACAAGAATTGAAAGAGTCTGACTTCATATCAAGGCTCGCATTTGCTAATGAAATGCTTAATCGATTTTCCAATTTTGACAATATCCTTTTCTCTGACGAGGCTAATTTCCTTATGAATGGGTTCGTAAACCGTCAAAATTGTCGTTACTGGAACAGTGAAAATTACAAAATCAAACACCAGAAAGCATTGCATAGTCCTAAAGTGACAGTATGGGCAGCAATCTCTGGCAGAGGAATAATTGGTCCTTTTTTCTTCGAAAATGCGCGGTGCCAAAACGTCACGGTTAATACGGAACGCTATGTTGAGATGTTGGACGGATTTTTGGCTCCAGAAATTGAAAGGTCAAGAATAGTGAATTCCAGAACTTGGTTCCAACAAGATGGAGCTACCTGTCACACATCAAATGACTCCATGGCGGTGGCGAAGCAGATGTTCCCTGGCAGACTGATTTCGAAAAGAACACAACAAAGTCTACAAGGAGAATATCCGTGGTGAAATGGCAGCCGTTACACCAGTATTACTGAAGAAAGTTTTCAATAATTTTCATTTGCGGTTAGAGGAGTGCCGTCGTAGAGAGGGTCACCATTTAGATGATGTTATTTTTAAAAAATAAACTCCATTTATTACTATACAATGCCTTAGATTTATTTTAACCATACCTTTTGTATTTATTTTTTAATCTACTTTTTAAAAATGCACGTTCTATTGCGCCACCCTGTATATACTAGAAATCGAAGTGTCAACCGACAATAGTTTAACGCTCTATACGTATTTCCACTTAATTCACTCCCTAATGTCACGGAGGTGTTATAACCCCCTGTAACTTTTAAGAGCATATTCAGAAAGTGATAACTATATTATTTTGCTTATAGCTGAATGCACTACGCTGCAGAATCCAATATTCTCACTTGCATCGTTATTGACTTTGTCAAAAAAGTATTGTGAATTTTCCTATCATTCACTTTATTAAATTTTTCGTCAACCATTTCCCAACTCATTCCCCAAAGTGTCCATCCCCTTGACCGGTATCGAAAACATTTCTAACTTTGATCGAATGATAGAAATTTCATGGTAACATTAAAAGAACGTTTTATTCAATTGAGGGACGAAAACAAATAAAATTTATTTTGTTTTTTTTTTTTCTTTTCAGAATTTTTCCTTTATTTTTCGACCACAGCCGAAATAAAATAAAATCCAATGATATTGTGGCAATCTAAATGGATGGAGAATTCCACTCCCCACAGTGGGTGGAGTCAAAGTGTTGACCACGGCTGAATTCGTTAAAAGTAAACCATATATATGTGCATTTTGTGGAAAGAAGGGGAAGAAATGAAATACTTTCGCATGTGAATTTTGTTGAGTGACCATTTTCAATGACGCCGTCGGTCGGCCAGTCGGTTATGCGTCACTAGAACTCTAAGGTCCGGTCATTGATTGTAAAAGCTGTTGGTCATCGCTATAACGATGACGGTGATGATGGCGATGATAGGATGCTAGTGCTGCTGCTGCCGATGCTGTTGTTGACGATGATGATGATGCCTCCCGACATCATTGTGAAGTCAAGCATGTGGAAACAGCGCTATGGATATCCCAAAAATATCCAACAGTAACAACAACAAATAACATAAAATTCGAGAATAAATAAAAAAAAATCGCCATCGCACACAAAACGTAACGTGTGGAAAAGCCGAAGAAACAGAGGAAGAAATGAATAAATGGCCAAAAGAAATAAACAGTCACATAAAGAATAATCATTTAGAAATTCTATTGAATTATGCATGAGTCCGATAGAACCAAGATCCTCAGCTTCATCCAACTCCTCCTGGCAGAGTTCCCCACCCTGTCACAAAAAAACAAAAAATCATTGCTGTTTGTTTTTCAAAAAGAATACGAAGATAATAAAACTTTAGTCCAGTCGCAGCTTAAAGAACATATAATATTTCGTAAATGTTATCGTAGCTAGAAAGGGGTGGGGTCTTTGGAATGATGGGTAATAACGAACATTACCAAAGCTAATAATTTTACTATTTTAAACATTTTATCAGCAATAATTTGTCAATAAAAATAACAAATGTATTGAATATTTAGAATTTATTAATAATTCCTATGAATTTTGTGATTAAAAATAAATCACAAATTGAATGTTAACTTGAATACTGAGTTCAACCATTTAATCGGAGGGGTTGATTTTTTTTAAGAAAAGTGGCATTTCGTCAACCGACTGCGTGGAAAAAGGATTTGTACATCTAGTTACATAATCATAGCTTCTTTTTTTGCTCTTTTTTTAACCTACAATTTTCCAAAATTGTATTTATTATTGTTATTATACGCCTTTTTATCTCTAAAGACACGAATTAACAAAAGTTCTTCCTTGCACCGCGTCTACCCTTTAATGGGATGCTAGTATCAATGTTCGTAAATTTTGCTTTAATTGCTTAAACCGCTTGGTTTACCACATTTTCCCTTTTAACCTTAACCCTCTCCTGGAAATACGGATATTGAAATATTTCTCTATGAGAAGAACATACACTCCAAAATTCAAGTTATAGATTAAGCCGCTAGTCGGTACGCAAAAAATTTATGCATTTTAGTTGGTCTTTCTGAATTTTATAAATTTTTTAAATTTTATAAATTTTATGAATTTTGTGAATTTTATTATTTTTCTGAATTTTATAAATTTTTTAAATTTAATGAATTTGTCAATTTTATAAATTTTGTAAATTTTATGAATTTTATAAATTTTATGAATTTTATAAATTTTATAAATTTTGTAAATTTTATAAATTTTGTAAATTTTATCAGTTTATGCAGTTTATAAATTTTATGAATTTTTTTAAATTTTATAAATTTTATAAATTTTATGAATTCTATTTTATGAACTTTATGAATTTTTGAATTTTATGAATTTTATGAATTTTATAAATTTTATAAATTTTATGAATATTATGAAATTTATAAATTTTACAAATGTTATAAATTTTATGGATTTTATGAATTTTAAAAATTTTACGAATTTTATGAAAGTTATGAATTTTATATATTTTGTGGATTTTACGAATTTTATGAGTTTTACGAATTTTATGCATTTTACGAATTTTATGAATTTTATAAATTTTTTAATGAATTTTATAAATGAATTTTATAAATTTAATAATTTATATTTTATAAATTTTACGAATTTTATGAACTTTATAAGTTTAATGAATTTAATTAATTTTATGAATTTTGTGAATTTTAGGCATTTTATGAATTTTGTAAATTTTATAAATTTTATGAATTTTATGAATTTTGTGAATTTTATAAATTTGATAAATCTGATAAATTTTATGAATTTAGTGAATTTTGTGAATTTTAAGAATTTTACGAATTTTATGAATTTGATGAATTTTGCAAATTTTATGATTTTATGAATTTTATAAATTTTATGAATTTTACGAATTTTACGAATTTTATAAATTTTATGAATTTTATGAATTTTGTAAATTTTGTCAATTTTATGAATTTTATCAACTTTATGAAGTTTGTCAATTTTATGCATTTTATAAAGTTTACAAATTTTATGAACAATTTAAATTGACAGGATTCCTAATATTGGTATCGTACAAATAAAGTAAATGTTCTGAGCATTTTTAGCTACACTTCGATGATGAAGTTAACATAATTAGGATTACGCAATTTAGGTCAAATTTGCTTTGTTGGGTAGATTTTATCCATTTTGAAGACAATTCGGAGCTCTCGTCGTTCATTCTTATAAACTTTTTGTTGATGGCAGGTTTATGCCATCAGAAAAATGTTTAAGCAAGCTTATAAAGATGAAAATCCCAGCCTGCTCTACACAACCTTCCGTCCAAGCTCTCGGAGTTTCTGACGCGTTGTTAAGGATATATGCGTTGTTAAGAATGTTATCTTGACGAAACGCAACACTCTTTCTAATTGCAAATTCTGGCCAATTCTGGCCACTTCTGGCCGATCATCTGCTTTAATTTGGTAAGTTGTTAACAGTAGATGTTCGAATTGAGTGTGTGGCCTGCCGGAAGTAGCACGTAGCGGATTTCAACCCTCACTAAACGCACATAAAAACCTTTTGGGACTTGGAGATCGCTTGGGCTGGCTCACCGTACTTCGACCTTGATGTTTTTCGGCTACTGTTCTCTTATGCGATTCATTGTTGATTGCCAATTACCGTCCACTTCAAAAATGGGTCGATTTCGTTGCATTTCAGCAAGGAATCGATGAATAGGGTGACATCCATTTATCGACTTTCTTCTTGAGACTAGTTCTAAACGCCTTTCTGGCTAGTGTTCAGTCCTTGGATATGCAATAACTGCTACTTGCCGTTCGGACTCGGCGATTTACATGATTTTACCTACATTTTCTATGACTGGCTTATTGGCTTGAAACACGCAATAGTTTCATATTCGAAGTCCAAGCGAAATCATTGGAAATACCGATTTGCTCTTCTATTCGATACCGTACTGAATCCGTAAGTTACAAATATATTTTTTAGGCACCTATTTCGTTCCTTGGTCGTTGTTCTACTGAACAACGTATCGAATTTCCTATCAAGACTGTCAGTGAGGTCCGATGTAATGTGTACATCAGTATATTTGCCTCACTTAAAACATTTTGTGGAAAATGCTCACGATTTTTTACTTGACCCAATACTCTCGATACAAAATTAATGTAGTGTAACCGTGTAATGATTTCCCTTTAGATGTGGTCTAAATGTATCCGCACAGGTGCAGCATATGGATTTGAAAATTTCAAATCTATAATATTTTCAAATAACTGATATCGAAACTTTACGATGGACTAATTAATACTTGTAGCATTTTCACATGTATGTAGAGAAATGCAAATTATTTTAATATTAATAAATACTGTGGCACTTTGAATAATTTACCATCGCTCTCATCGCTCTGTCTACGGTTACTTCCCACCGATTGTGATCGTATGGGTTAACTTATTAGGTAAGAATTACATAAGAGAAAATATTCATTAAAATCTGAGTAAGTTCGGTCTTCGATAGTTTCTCTTACTCATCCATCACACAGCAACGATCCAAGTTGCAAATCGATAGAAGTCTGTCTGTTCAGTTCCACTTTCCATTGCCATGATTAACTTTTAACATTTTTGATATTAATTAAATTTGTTTTAATTTCTTTAAGATTATTACTCTCTTAAAAAACTATTTTTCTTAGAGCACCATATATTTATTAGTTCCTACACGTTCATATTTTATATCACCCCACTGCATGGCCATATCCATAACTGATACAACCACTGATGATGATAATAATAACAATAATATGTGGTCCAATATTTAAAGGTTTGTTTTTCCTTTTTCCCCAAAATTGACTTTTTTTATTATTAACTTTAACACATACTCCTCCTGCCCCGTCCTCAATCGGCCAGGAGCCCGGAGTATTTGTTAGCGAGCAGATACTAAATTTCCACATGTGATTTCTATCTCAGGAGTAGAGAGCTCTTTCCTCAATTGCTGTTGGTCGGAGTTTATTTGTTTGTTTGCTGTTGTTCCATCTTTGTGGTCATTGATAATGGGTCTCGTTGAAAACTATGAAGCTTTTGGAACTTGCACTCATACCCATTTCTCGTTTTGTGGTTATGGCTGTGTCCAGTGGTAGTGATATGCTTCAAGGATCGCATAATTTAACAGTGCCAAAGCTTTTTGGTAAATGAAATTCTTAAAAAGAAAAAACCATAAGAGCACAACAACACAAATTGTTGTTTTTCGCCCGCTAACGAGGGTGGAGGAGGAGTAGGTCGCTGTGCGGACGGATAGATGGTCAATGGTTATTTTCATTTTGCCATATGAATCGCATATCATTAGTGTGCGATACCCAATATGTGTGTGTTCAACTCCATTGGCTTTCAGCAGATAAACAGCATTGAAAATATATTTTCTTAAATTATTACTTTATTTTCTTAACAATTTATGTAAAAGTGTTCATTGGAAGAGAGGCATATAATTCTTGTATCTTTATTTGGTAACTAGTTGAAGTTGAGTGGGAAACACCTTTAAGACTTCAGGCGAATGCAATTGCAATTTTTTTAGGTATTTTGAGTATATTAATATCATAACTATTAGGCATTTGAGAAAATGGTAAGAACTTTATAACAATAGAACTACTGAAGTATACTGTCTTATTGAGGTGTTTCATATTTGGTTGCAATTTGAGATAGTTGTCATGTAAATAATAGAAGAAAATCTATAACCTTTAAAGGTTTTAAATATATTTTTTTCTAAAAAACTTTTTCAAAAAAGTCAACAGTCTCAGATTATTAAGTTAATTTTATGGTAAAGGGTGTCCCAACAAGAACGCAAGATGATGCAGTAATTGAATTGTTTCTCTGGCTGTATGACATGTGGCGCCGTCTTGTTGAAACCACATGACCTCCGCATTCATTTCTTCAATTCTAGGCATAAAAAACTGGTTATCAATTCACGATACCGAATACCATTCACTGTTTGCGCTTGACATGCCTCATTTTCATAAAAAAAAGGTCCAATGATTCCTCCAGCCCAAAATCCACACCACACAGTGACACGTTGAAGATGCATTTGCTTCTCGTGAATCACTCGAGGATTTTCCTCACCACAAATGCGACAATTCTGGCTATTGACGAAGCCATCAATATGGAAATGGCCCTCGTCACTGATGGTGATTTTATCGGCAAAATCAGCATTTTCATGTTGTTTCTCCAATATCCAATTCACGAACTCCCTTCGCTGTCCATGGTCAGCTGGCTTCAGTTCCTGAGTCAATTGGACTTTGTATGCATGAAGATTTGGAGGCACCAATTTGCTGAGCTCAGTGTCGTATTGAGGTGGATGGAGTTTGGGCGACATCATCATGTACAGCTGCGACATTTTCGGTGGATCGAAATGGTCGAAGGCGCGTTGTTGTCTTTACATCACTAACAGACCCAGTTTTGGCAAATTTATCCATTAATCTCTTTACAGTTGACTCTTTTGGAGCATTATTGTGACCCCAAATTGATCGCAATTTGCAAACTGTGGCCGCAAAACTTTTACCATTTTGGTAAAACAATTTCACAATGAGAATGCGTTGTTCATTCGTGTAGCGCTCCATTTTTACTAACCTCGTACCTTCTACTAGCAAACAATAAAAATTGTTCAAATGTCAAAGAATGGCACTTCGAAAGCCAAATTTAAATCTTGCGTTCTTGTTCGGACAGCCTTTAAAAAACTTCATATTTTCAGTTAAATAACTGGAGAGTTAAAACTCATGTGCCAACATGGTATAGAATCTAAAAATTCGAATATTAAATATGTTACCTGATATATAAAAAATTGGCCAAAGAAATATTAACAAAAACGAAAAACTTCCCTCAAGTATTTCTTACAAATTTAAGCTTCTCAAAGCGAGAAACTGTGCAGAAATATAATATGAAACATATCTCTATGAAGAAATTAAAATCTGAACGCCGATTTACCCTGCGAAATCAATACTGAACGTCGATGTACCTGCTTTACAAACGCAAATAAGCCCTCAGGACTCAAGTTGAACGAGCGTCAACCATAGATTACAGATGTGATACTTTCTGAACGATATACCTGTTTCTTCGTAGGTTAAGTTTACATGGCTGAAAACGTCCTCTTCTCATTCATTTCGATAATCACGCGCACAATTAGAATGGTGCCTCCAAAATGTATATAAGCTAGGATGATTCTTTCTACTCTACTACTAATTTTCAAAGTATACTATATTTAGTTAATGAATAACTAGTAGAAATGTTAGGAAATATTGAACAATTCCCACATATAAGTTGAATCTGGACATTCATGTTTTCACTTACGTTTGCAATCTCGTGGACGGTGTACAGACATATTATGAAATGTGATTTTCTCATATATTTAATTGGAGAAAGGCAGAATCATCATGTAAACATGGCAAATTTATTTTCTTGTTATGTTTCTCTCTTTATCTCTTAACAGCGACCTAGCAAAAAAAAGTGAAAGTCGTTCCAAAGAATAGTATTTTCGTAGCTTCCACATATGCTATATAAGCATATTTTCTGCTTATTGGGAAGCTCTTTTTAATTACACAAATGGGGCCGCAGAAATAAAAGCATTGTAACCAACAGTTGTTCGCAGAATATTAAACATTTTTAGTATTTCCTTTTTTTGTTTTCAATGCAAAAACCTAACATTTTTAACAAGTGTTCAGAATTGTTAATCATTAATAACTTAAATTAATTAGTTATGCGAATTCTGATTAAAAGAAGGAGATTGTCATACAAATAATCTAAAGAACTTTCATTGCAGGCAGTAAAAAAAGGTCAAAAATAACAGCATCCCTCATATGTCAAGCCCATGTTAAATGCATCGATGATTATTCATTTTTTTTTACTACTCCTGGACTACGATCAGCGGACCTTTTTAACTTCCCTGGATGTTGTTTTTTTTACTGCGGAGTAACTGTTTATTTTGACTACTAGTTGTTAGAGAAAAACGTCTTTTTTATGCAAAAATATTGATGATTGAACAAACTCCAATCACCAAGTATTCTACCACAGCGGTTCCAAAACTAGCCGACCTAACATATAGACGGCGCCAGTAGTTTGAAATAAATTATTTTGGTGAAAAGTGGCAACATATATGTTTAATGTGATAAGTTTCAAGGCGCCACCTCGTTGTTTAGTAATTTTATTTGTTATTAAAAGCAAACGATTTCTCAGTGACTTTGTAAACATGGAAAAAACTATATTTCCATTTGAAACATCTTACTCCAACCAATATTTCCATATGAAACGCCTCAGACCAACCAATTTTAAATCACAGATATATTCTAATCGTTTACGACGGTAAAATATTGCATAGCAGAGTTTAAACGAGGCTGTACGAGCTGCCAAGGCCGCTGTAGTCGACTAATTGAGGTGTTCATGCTAGACATTGTTAAAAAAAAATCCACAAAATGGTATTGGATGATCGTTGGCTGAAGGTACGTGAGCTAGCTGAAATGATAGCCATTTCAAAAAGTGCTTTAGATCGTATATTGATCGCAGATTTGAAGATGAGAATGCTGTGTGCGAGATGGTTGCCGTACTTGCTTTCAATAGAGCAAAAGCAGCGTCGTGGAAATGTTTCAGTAGAGTGTTTGACGATATTTCACTGCAATAAAGTCGAATTTTTGCGTCGATTTATAAGCATGGATAAGACATGGATCCACCACTTCACATCTGACATAAAGGAACAGTCAAAGCAGTGGATTGAAATGGGAGAATCGTGCCCAAAGAACACCGAGACGATTCATGGCGCGTGTTTTTTTGGGATGCTCCCACGCGCATTATTATTGATTATCTTCAGAATAAAATAGGCGAATATTATAACATGCTTATTTATTGCAGGTGATGAAATTATGGAAAAAGGCCGCTTTTGGCGAAAAAGAAAGTGTTGCTTCATCAAGACAATGCTCCAGTTCACATACCCACTATTGTGATGGAATAAATTAATGAATTAAAGTTCGAATTGCTTCATCACGCGCCTTATTCGCCAGACTTAGCTCCCTCGGTCTATTTTCTATTTCCAAAGTTGAACAAATGACTCAATCGTAAAAAATTTGCCAACAATGAAGAAGTGCAGTCTGCGGTTGATGGCCATTTCGAATTTTGACAGCTCTTACTATAAACAGGGTATATATGTAGAAGCTATTAAATATCGCTGAAAAAAGAGTATCGAGTAAAAGCAGATTATATTGAAAAATAAAAAAAATGTTTGCAACTTTTTTGTGTCTTCTTTGCTAGGTCGATCGACTATTTTTGGGACCGCCCTTCAATATTCTAATATTTGGAAGCGATACCGGCAATCAACATTCGCACGGTTTCCAATGTATATCAACAACAACAAAGCAGAAAGGCGGCGGTCGAATATTGTTGCTTAATATCAGTGCGATGATCCTACAGCTCATAATACTTGTGAGTTCATAATTTGACTTCGTTTCTATTTAATTGTGTTGCTGTATAGCGTGCAATGTTGGCCAGTTACAGAATATCAAACTAGAGAGTTCGTAATTGATATCCATTTCATTTAGTGATATTGCCTTATAGTCGGTAATGTTGACTAGCTATAGGCGTGCTACAATATATCACCTTATCTCTTTTTTCCTAGTGGAAAAATTATATGTTTTGTATTATTTTTCAATAAACAAATAAATTCATCTATATAACTGCGTTTTGCTGTTAACTTCTCAAAAATTATGCGCCTGGTTTTTTCCAGTTGTTACTATTTAAAACACTTTAATAATGGCCAATGCACAAACTTATCGCCGGATAAGTGGTCGTATAAAAACCGAGGACGGCAACTTTTTTAGAGGTGGACTCGGTAATTGTATGTGACCGTTTTTCAATGCTGCACAGATTATGCCCACTTGCCGCACTTGCAATCCTTAGTACTGTAATCTACGTGCCGATGTATTGTCAAAAAAATTACAGTTTCCAACGAAAGTTCATACATTTAGCATTTATCAAGGACCACACCGACACCACATCGCGGGATGGTCCTTTTCCTGGAGCTATAAACTATCATCGTTTTTTAGATAACAATTTTTTTTTTGTTTTGTGTTGCTTGCGTTTCTGGTTTAACGAATTAATGTGTATTTTTTTAGAAATAGATTTATTTTCTTTCCCACCGGAGCGATTTAGCTTTAATTTGAACTTGGAAAATACAAACTTCCAGCTCATATGGTTGGGTCCCTATAATGCTTTCGTGAT
This sequence comes from Philornis downsi, assembly GCA_019455685.1. NCBI lineage: Eukaryota > Metazoa > Arthropoda > Insecta > Diptera > Muscidae > Philornis > Philornis downsi. Next base: position 29,778 of record JAHXMU010024690.1, read on the forward strand.
TTCAGCAAACAGTCGGGCGGATGAACGGACATACCTTAACGATGATCGAAATATATTTTATATATTTACAGGGTGGCGCATGAAGACGTTTAAAGATGTTGAAGAAGTTTTTTAACCAGAACTGCGCCGAAGACGTATCCGTTTTAACAGCATTCGGTTCAAGTAAGATGAAGCAACTTCACACATAGTCAGACCGGCTATGGTGGAACTTTAACGAAAATTCCCAAACAAATGAATATCCAGAACCACCAGTTTTCATTTTTTAACCAGAACTGCGCCGAAAACGTATCCGTTTCAACAGCATTTGGTTCCAGCAAGATGAAGCAACTTCGCACATAGGCAGACCGGTTATGGTGGAGCTTCAACGAAAATTCCCAAACGAATTAATATCCAGAACCTCCATTTTTCACTGGCCTCCAAAGTCTGACTGCACCAGACTTTTTAAAAGGTTATGTCAAGCAAGAGGTGTACAAAACGAGACCAACAAATTTGTCTGAATTACAGCAGTTCATTAAAACATATGCGTGAATGAGCATGGAGATCATTTAGGGTCTATAATTTTCAAAACCAATTACATAAAATAAAATTGAATTTTCTATTGAGTAAAAATAAAATGAATAAAATACATCGATTGAAAAAAGTTATTTGAATTTTTTATTGCAGCACAATTGGTGCACCACCCTGTACATATGAGATGTGGATATAGAAAAGAATCCTTTATTTAGAATAGTTAGAACTATCCGAAACCATTAAAAATTTGATTTTTGGAGAAGAAAGCGCAGCGTGACCATTGAAAATGGGCTTGAGTGAAATAACCCGACTTATCAACAACAATTCGGAATATGTTCAATTCAAACCGCTGGTATGCCGAGCATCTAGGTTATGCACGATTCGGTCTAAAGAGTTCGCTATTACGAACATATTTCTCAATAATTTGAATTCGAATAGTTTGAAACATTCCTCTTATATTTCAGTTCAAAACAGCGGTTGATGTCGACTGTTGATGTAAGCCTATATTGAGATAGTACAGAGTTTAGTCACCCGGTGGACAATAGAACGGAAAGGCAAATCCAGTAAGCACCTCAAACCATCTCTAAAAGTTTCTTCTTTATTAGATAGAGTACGATATCGCAATATAAAATATTAAAATCAATCGAATTTAGTATTAGTCGTCAATCCATTTAAAATGGAATTTTAGTTTTAAAATGTAAACCAAAAGTAGTTAACAAATCTTGTTCGTCAGACACAGAGATATGCAAATGCCCCTGCACTCAGATAAACCCACGCATATGTGGAATCAGTTTTTGTTTCACCCCAAAAATACAGCGGAAGTCAATTAATGTCGTCATTTGGAAACCAACGTTTTCTAAAAATAATCCAAAATTCTTGTTTTGAACCAAAAACTTACTCTAAATACATGTCTCAAATCAAATGAATTCCATAAACACTCTTCATCATCAGACGGCGAGCAATCAACGCAATGGCATTCATAATAACTTAATATAACTTACAAATGGAAACAATAAATAACACAGAGCATTACTTGTCCGGACGAATAACATTAACCCAATCAAAAGTCCAGCCAGAATACGAAATAGTAGACCCCTTTCGATATGTAAGAAATTCCCATTTGAAGTATTCATACACTGGAAGCTCCCTCTTCGCCCGGCTTTTATTTGGTTGTTTGTCTATCATTGGCAATGAGCAAATTATGTTTTTTTATGTTGATCTTAAATGACGATACATAAAATTTGAATATGTTTAGCATACATTAACCCACTGTTGACTGGCGGACACTGGCACTAGCGACTATCACCACCACCACCGCCACCGTCGCACGCTTGCTGATGATAGCATGGACATGGAAGTAATCGCCCCACATGGGAATTGACTGGAGTGCTGTATTAAATTCCATCTGCAGATAGCAGTGAGAGGAACAGAAAACTAGAAAGGGGTAGAGTTATTTAACAGTTTGGTTACTGTGATAAAATTTTAGGGCACTCAAAGAAATTTGTGTTGATAACTAATTAAGTTGCTACGGGAAAAGCCATACTATGGAAAACAATCGTTAAATGAAAACAGAAAAAAACATCCAGTGCGATTAGCACATTTTCTAACTATTGTAAAAAATGGTTTAATGACGAAAATCGGTTTGTAGAAAATGAAAAATGTCCATTACATGCAACATTATAGCCAAAATTGTAACGGATCGGAACAAATATTATAGTTTTTAGTGATTTTATGGCCATAGATCGACTTGGGAGTTATTAATCTCATAGCTGATTGAACAACATGAAGATAACTTAAATATGTCGACAGCATTAAAGTGTACACTGTTAAGTCACCTACACTGTGTCCGTCGGGAAGGTATACTACATTGTTTTGCCGCCATTTTAGTAAACATTAGTCTTGACAGTTCATATTTGGCAGTCGGGAAGTAGCGACGTGGCAAATTTATTGTAGGAAAATATTTGATAAATCAACGTGTTTTAATCGTTAAAACATTTTATCAAAATCAATCATCGATTACTGTGACGATGAGAAAGTTACGTGAAATTTTTGGGAGAAACAAAGTGCCAACAAGACGCACTATTTCTAGTGTAGTAAATGATTCCAAAGAAGGAGGGTCTGTAGCTGATAGGGCCAAACATGGACTACAACGTATTGCAAGATCGACTGAAAACATTACTGTTGCTCAAGAAAGTGTTCAAAACAATCCATCAACCTCAATTCGACGTCGTGCTCAGGAGCTTGGTCTTCAAAGAACAACTTTGACCACAATTTTACTCTAGGATTTGCATTTGTTTCCATTTAAGATTCAGTTGACACAAGAGCTTCTTCCACAAGACCATTTACGCCGTCGTACATATGCCAATAGGATGTTACAGTTGCCCCATGACAACCCCGATTTTCAGGAAAAAATCATAATGAGGCACATTTTCATTTGAATGAATATGTGAATAAACAGAATAGTTTTGGGCAATGGAAAACCCTTTAATTATTCATCAGTCATCTTTGCATCCATTAAAAGTGACAGTCTGATGTGCAATTTGGTCGGGAGGAATCATTGGACTTTACTTCTTTGAAACTGAAACAGGGCGTAACGGTAGCTGTCAATGGGAGCGATATTGTGATATGATTGAAATCTTTTTAACGCCACAACTGCATGCTTTGGGCTTGGTTAACATGTGGTGTCAACAAGACGGCGCCACATCGCATACAGCCAGGATTACAATGGAATTACTGCGAGACCTCTTTCCTCTTTTTGCGGGGATATCTGAAAAGCAAAGTTTATGCAAATAAACCAGAAATGCTTGAGTCACTCTCAAGCTTGCTCAAACAGAATATTCGTGATGAAATTAATGAAATACCGCTTGAAATGTGTGAGAATGTAATGAAAAATGTGCTCAAAAGGGCTCGCATTTGTGAGGTTAACAGAGGCGGACATTTGTCTGATATTGTATTCCATACATAATTGCCGACATTAAATAAAGCACTTATCAGTATAACGTCATTCACTTTCATTCAATCAAAAATTATAAACAAACAAAGTAGTAGACATTCCCGACGGACACCCTGTATTTTGTGCTTTACAATAATTGCAGAAATAGTGTAAATAAGAACTTAAAGGCAGTGTTTTTTTAGAAAATGATTCATTTATCAGTTCATATCTTACATCAAGGACTGAAAAATCTGAAATCAAACACAAAAAGATAACTATTTGATCTTACCATTCCTGATTTCAACAAAATACGAAACAATTTTTACATCTTAGTAGCATGCATGATCATATTTCTTACTGTCCATTTTGTTTCCAAGTTACGACCACTTAATTATTAAAAAAAACTCTTTAAATATGTACCAAACTGTTCTTATAAAAGCACTTCACTCTCTTCTCTTCTACTCTCGTTTCAGGCGGTAATAAGTCAAGTTATGAGCAGTGTTTTGTATCGCCATTAATTGCCTGCCTACGAAAGAAAATGGGCAACGAAATTCAGAAAAATATTTTTTTCGTAAGATATATTTTATATTAGCAGCATTGCACTTACTAGCGTTTCAAACTTTAGGGACTTCTTTACGCTAAAATTTTTTGCACCTTTTGTAATAAAAAAGTAAGCTTTGCTGCACCATCGCTTAAATCTTAGAGAAACGTCTAATTTTTCTTCTTCAGCTTAATTTCTCTCTGCCAATGTGGGTTTTTAAAACATATTTTATTCTGCCTTTGAAATTCAAATGGGGAAAGACGCTGCTATGTCAAAAATTTTCCGAATTTGATCCACATTAAGCTACACCGAGTAACTACAGTACAAAATTCTCCTAAATAAATTTGGTCGAAATCGGTCAACATTTAGTACAAAATATGGTAGCATTACAAGTTGACAAATTATCAAATTTCTAGTTTACGTAAAAGGAATCCGAGATTTTGCTCTTTGTAAAATAATTATATGCGTTAGAGATCGTTGACCTACCTATACTATTTCCCAACGTGCTATAGTGTTTGCTAAGTTTAAAACGTTGACAGTTTTTTACTTAAAAAATATGTGTAAAAAAATCATATGTAAACATTTTGGAAAGAAAATTGTATTTAAAAAATGTTAATCACATGCAATCCTTGCAGGGAAGCGCAATTCCGAAATAGTAGTACATTTTGGAAGCTTCTAGATCTCTCTAATGGTTTTTATAATAGCTTCTCAAAACACACCTGTGATCTTAATATGACAACGAAATTTAATGTGACTTAATGTGAAAAATTGACTTTCTAAAATTCGTCTGAAAATTAAGTAAGCACATTTTTTAAGGATCTTCAAGATGCCAATGTTCCAATACAAATTTAATTGAGGGAGAATTCATCGTTTAGGCACAGTGAGCATAAATGTTGGCTATAAACTTGATATGTGACTGCAAAATTTGGCGTTCTGAAAACTGTGTGAAAACTAAAAATGCACGTTTTTGAAGACCATTCAACGTATTGAATGTCCTGGTATAACCTGGACTAAAGGAGAATTTGAACTTAAAATATGACTGAACAATTTGAGTTTCTGAAAATCGTTTGCCACAAAAAGGATATATATTTTTAAAGGCCCTTGAATATGCCAATATCTTGGTATAAATTTTATTAAAGGAGAAGTCTTATTTTAGGCACAGGGGGTAAAAATATTATCTGTGATTTAATATATAAGATTCCGAAATTCGTCCGAAATATGAAGACTCCAATTTTAAGTTTCGAAATTGTGCTGATATTTAATTTGTTTAGAGACAATGATTCGTTTAGGCTCAGTGAGCGAAAATATTCAGAGAGGAAGTACCGATAAAAACATAAAGAAGTTGTCATTCTGAAAATGTTCTGAAATATGTATATGTACATATGAATAGCTAATTTGGATATGTTTATTTTCTCTCGAAAATTTACAAATCAGCAATAGTTCATACTTCATCGCATTTTTGTATTAGTTTACTAAATTATATTAAATTTTGAAAAGTTTCCCTAATTTTCCTATTTAAATGGTCTCCTAGTGTTGTTGCAAGATAGTAGAATGGTGGTTTTTAACGTTCCCGAATTAACAGAGCTCTGTTCACATAACACTGTAAATGTGACTTGTAAATTTATTCAAATTTATTTCTAAGCACATCACAAAAATGCAGCTTTGTTATTATGTATATATACGAGGTGTGATCAAAAAATAACCGTTCTTTTCAATTTTTTCAAAACGTATTTATTTATTAATCAATATGTATAGAAGTTCTTTTTTATCTATCCTCGCACCAATTTGGCTATTTATTTTCATCTTTGAATGTATTTTGCGAAAATAAAAAGCCAATAACAAGTGCAACATTGAATCTCAGAACTATTATTTTTTTAGTTAATAGTGGGATGCCACATACTCGTACACTGCCGTTTAGTTGAATAGCGCCACCCTAATCATTTAACAACAATGACTACTATTTAAAGTACACTTCACATAACGGTTCAGTTTTTACTTATTTTTTTCTTCTGTTTTCACACATCACCTACAAAAAATTTTAAGTCATTCGCTTTTTTCTTTTAAATGAGTGAAAAATGTGTTCTTCTTTTTTGGTCGATTTGAATAGCACCCCTCACGTGGTGACCAGTTTAAGTTTGACAGTCTTTTTCAGATCATCATCAATCAGATCGGATTATAGTAAGTGTGTATAATTAAATATAAAACAATTGATTTTAAGTAAAATGGCCGAGCTAAATCCTTGAGTGTCGAGGAAAGGTCCAAAATTAAAACCTACAAGGAGTGTGGACTTTCTATTCATCAAATAGCCAAAAAAAACTAGTAGAAGTCGCAAAGTTATATCGACATATTTACGTAACACCGAAAGCTATGGAAATGATATGAAAGGTCGAACATCAAGTGCTATTACAGCCGCTGGCAAGAGGGCTATTCTGAGATATGCCTCAAATTCACACGACTCTGCTGCCAAAATCAAGGAAAAAGCTGGCGTAAGTGCAAGCAGCACATTTGCAACGTTTGAGACTTAAAAAGAAACCGTCGCTAGACAACCTCCGTAAGGAACATCACCTTAATTTTTGTCGTACGACTATGACGTGGAATAGAATTATATTTTCCGACGAAAAAAATGTAATTTAGAGGGTCCTGATGGCTATAATTACTATTTCCACGATCTTCGAAAAAAGGAACACGTACTCAATCGACTACACAGCCGGGAAGGTAGAGTTATGGTAAAGGGTGCGATCTCTTATTATACAACATTAGAGCTTCAGCTTCTCTCTGCAAAAATGAATGCGACTTCATACAAAGCCGTGCTGAAAAAGGATTTTCGTGAAATTAAAAATATTTTTGGAGACTTGAAATGGAAATTCCAGCATGTCAACGCGCCAACGAGCAAGAGTCGTCAAATCATGGATTGAAAGCTAAAATGTTGAGGTTATGAACTGGCCGCCTTACTCTCCAGAGTAAGGCTAGTACGCAAGGTGTACGAATCAGGCAAGCAATATTACAGCAAAAGTGAGATCATTAATGGAATTAAAATGGCCTGGTCGTGTATTTCACTGGACCTGATCAAAAAACTGTATGATTTTTTACCGAACAGAATATATTAATGTATTCTCAACCAGGGCGGAAGCACCCACTACTTAATTCTACTTAAAATACTAATTTTTAAATTAGATTAAGCAAATAATAATACCTTTAATTTAGAATTAGTGTTTTCGTGTGTAATCTAATTTTTGTAAGGGGTTGCTATTCAAATGAGTCAAAAACTGCAATTGAATTTCTGACTTTTTTTGTGCGTTTAATGTTTTAGTACTTAATTCATTAACATGAACGAAAATTTAAGTTATAGGATTACAGCAAATACGTGAAATATGATTTATAAAAGCACAACCAGTTCGTTATAATTATTATTTTGAAAAAAAATCGACCTTAGGAAAGTATTTAAAGAGGTTCTATTCAAGTGGGCAGCACTGTATCTATGCTAAAATTGACGTCATTATTACAAATAGTGTTTGAGCTGCACTTGATTTCATATAACGCAAAAAGTGATTTCGGCGATTTTTACAATGTGTTAACAAAGAAGTTGCATTAACGTTTGTTTACGAAGTAGAATTTCTGCTGCAAAAACATATGGCATGTTGATGGAGGCATTTGCTGAACAGACTTTGCCGGAAAGAAGTATTTACAAATAGCATAAACTGTGCAAAAAAGGACGAGAATGAGTTGAAGAAGAGGACGCGCTGAACGATCACCAACCTGCACCGATGAAAGTTAAGTCCAAAATATTTGGGATTTGGTGCTCGAAACCCATCCATTAACGATGAGGTAAGTTATGAGGATGAGGAAGTTATGAGGATGAGGAAGTTATTGGCATTTCAAATGGATCAGCCATCTCCGTTTTAAAAGATAATTTAGACGCGTCAAACTCGATTGACATCAAAAGTAACAAATTGTTTCGAAAAGAACTTTCTAGTTAAAATCCGTGAGGAGATAATTTCTGGATACCAGTACGTAGTAAAATGTATAATCATGAGAGATGAGACCTGAATATTTGCTTATAGTCCGAAAAGAATCGACTAAACGAGTGAATATCGAGCCAAAGGTAAAGCACATCCGAAGAGATCACTCCAAAGTCGGAGAAAAATCAAGGTAATGGTGACAGTTCTTCTTTTCCGATTATCACATTATTGTGTATTATGAGTTTCGAGTATTCGAGTATTCTTTTGGTTGAAACTATTTGCAAACCGAGGCCCGATTTATGAGCAGACAACTCTTGATTTTTGCAAAATGCGTTTTCACCAAAACTGCAACTAATTTCTCTTCATAGACGCCGTATTCTCTTGATTTAGCGCCGTGTGACTTCAAGCTATTTTCTAAATTCAAAAGACCTTTCCAGGAACACCATTTTGTATCGACAACAGTCGACTTCATGAAAATTTTAAATGGAATCTCAGCGCGCTCTGAAGGCCATTCGGGAAAATCGAGCATTGGAAAAAAACCTTGGTATCAGTGTATCGTGTCCAAGGGCAAATATGCCGATGACATAGATTTGAAAGAATAAATAAGGATCTCTTGGAGCACATAAAAGCTGATCTTATTAATACGGGAAGTGGCAGTATTTGTTTAGAATCTATTCCAAATGCAAGATTTTTATTTAAAATACCGACAATATGTTTAGGACGAGGCATATATTTATTATTAGTGAAAATAATGTTCACTTTCTTAATATCACTTAGTTTTTTTTCATAGGGAAACACAAGTAAGTTTAATTTTATCGTTCTACTAACAGAAAACGGCTCCTTCGAGAAAAAGTAATTGTTTGAATTGCTTGAAAACTATTCAATGTCAGAAAATGTTGGATGTTTGGGTGGTGTTGGAATGAATATAACAAGGGGCGTTTCATCATTTGCCCCCATTTAACTAGTTGTTTTAAATAGTGTAATTTATTAAATAAAACGCGGCTATAGATTACGAGGGCGGTCTTAAGACCATACGGCCTAACAAAGACGATACAGAACAGTTAGGAAACATTTTCTTTATTTTTCTGTATAATCTCCATTTAGCTCGATACACTTTTACCAGCGATATTCAATAGCATCTATAACCTGTTTATAGTAAGAACTGTCAAATTCCTTAAAACAGCCATCAATAGCAGACTCCATCTCTTCATTGTTAGCAAATTTTTTACGACCGAGTCAACTTTGGAAATAGAAAACAGTCCGAGGGAGCTAAATCTGGCGAATAAGGTGCGTGATGAAGCAGTTTAAACTTTGATTTATTAATTTTGGTCATCTCAATAGTGGATGTGTGAACTATAGGTAAAGTATTGTCTTGATGAGACTACACTTTCTTTTTCGACAAATGCAGTCTTTTTTTCTTAATTTCATCATCTAAACATTGCAATAAATTAGCGTAGTATTTGTCGTACATGGTTTTTCCTTTCTATAATCAATAAAAATAATTCCATGCGCATACCAAATAAAAGACGCCATGACCTTGCCCGCAGACAGAATCGTCTTCGCCTTCTTTGGACACAATTCTCCCATTCCAGCCCACTGATTTGACTGCATGTCTCAGGTGTGAAGTGGTGCACCCATGTCTCACCCATAGATACAATAATGATAAAAAAATAACCTTTATTTTCAAATTTCGTGAGTTACGTATGTTCGATTTTCGCATTTTTTCTGTTATGTTGGTACATATGTCTATTATATATGTTGATAATATCAGCCATTTTGGATTGTCAGTTTGTTTTTGACAGATAAAAACGTTAGTCGTGTTTTGGTGTGCTCTTCGATTTTTTACTATTCGAAAAAATGGATCAAAGGAACTGTATTAAGTTGTGTGTAAAAAATTAAATTAAATGTGCAAGGACATTTGGAATGGTGACTGTAGCGTTTGGCGAGTCTACTATGAGCAGAACACAAATTCAATTGTGTCATAACCGGTTTTAGGAAGGCCGATAAGATGTCAATGACGATGCTCGTGCTGGTCGCCCAAGCACGTCAACAACCGATGAAAACATTCAGGCAGTGAAGAAAATGATTTTGAATAATCGTCGAATCACTATTAGAGAGGTTGCTGATGATGTTGGCATATCGTTTGGCTCATGCCAAGCAATTTTTACGGATGTTTTAGGCACGATTTGAAATTGCTAAATTTTGAGCAAAAACAACGTCGCATGGACATTGCTCAGGAGCTGTTGAACGTCGTAAACGACGATCCAGATTTCCTCAAAAAGGTCATAACTGGTGACGAATCATGGGTGTATGGCTATGGCATGGAAACCAAAGTCAAGAGACAAGACCAAAAAAAGTACGCCAAGTTAGGTCAAATGTGAAGGTTTTGCTTACTGTTTTCTTTGATTGCAATGGTGTGGCGCATCATGAATTCTTACCACAAGGTCGTACGGTCTATGAGGAATACTACCTTGAAGTTATGCATCGCTTGCGCGAAGCAATTCGTAAGAAACGCACAGAATTGTGGAAAACACAATAATGGATTTTTCACCATGATAACGCACCAGCTCACACCTCAACCACCGTATTCACCGGACTTTGCCACCGCTGACTTTTTCCTCTTCCCTAAACTGAAGACACCGGTGTTTGCTACGATTGAGGAGATAAAAGAAAATCGAAACAGGAGCTGTTGGCGATACCAAAGAGCGCGTTTCAGAAGTGTTTCGAGGATAGGAAAAAACGGTAGGCGTAAGTGTATTATATCTGAGGGGGATTACTTTGAAGGGGACAAGATAGTTATTGATGAATAAATAAATATTTTTTGGAAAAAATTGAAAATAATTTTTTGATCACACCTCGTATAAATCGACGCAAAAATTCGACAATATTGCGGAGAAGCATCGGCAAACATTCTACTGAAACATCTTCACGATGCTGTTGTTGCTCTATTGAAAGCAAGCGCGGCACTCATCTTGCGCACAGCCTTCTCATCTTCAAATATTCGGTTAATATATATATGTACATATAGGTATAATGTATAGCACTTTATGAAATGCTTATCATTTCAGCTAGCTCATGCACTTTCAGCCAACGGCCATCAAATACCATTTTGTGGATTATCTTAACCGTGTCTGGCGTGAACACCTCAATTGGTCGAACACTCCTGCGCTCTTGTGGTAGCTCGTACGGCCTCGTTTAAATTCTGCCACCCGTAAACGAATGAGCAGACTCCCCCAGACAAGAATCTAGCTCGGCTTTAATAATGGCTGGACTAAGACTTTTCAAATGGAAAAATTGAATTACACAACGGTGATCAAGTTTTTCCATGCTTACAAATTCACTGAGATCGTTTGCTTTTGATGAAACTTAAAACATATGTCTTATAAGGTTTTCACTTTTCATCAAAATGTTTTTCAAACTACTGGCGCCATCTATACGTCAGGTCGACTAGTTTTGGGACCGCCCTCGTAATGGCTTAAATCATTTCTATATTATACAAATAATACTGGAATTTATCAAATATGCATATTTATGAAATGGTTATAATCGTTTCCCAATCTGTGTTGGATTATAAAAAATACACTCGACCAAAAAATACTCAAACGTCTGAGTTGCAACCATTTTTTTCTAGTTAAAAACTTTTACAGGAAACGCGAACCGTACAGGAATTTCAACATTTTCTTCTTCTGTATTCATATTTTTTCTATGATTGAGAAGATTTTATTGAGAAAATTGTTTCTGTAGTCAAAATTCGAGATTGCAAAGCATTTATGCCAAATGGCAGTTTAAATGACCATTTAAAATATTTGATGTATTTATAATGCGTACCCGAAATGTAAATTTATTTTCCTCAAATTTATGTCCAAAACTGAAACATTTCACCAACTGGCCACCATTTCCTTCTTTCGTCGGCTTTACAAAAAGTGAATTTCGTCAATTTTTCTTTGGCGGTTTCACCTTTGAGCTATTGTGGGAAATATGCGATCATTTGTAATTTAGTTTCCACTTCTGGTCTTAATGATGCATACGCCAGTGTAAGCGTGAATGAGTACAATAGCAGGTAGCACCCGAAATGGGACGTGATGGAAAGGTTAATTTCAAATTTGTTTATTATTTTGAAAAAGAACTTGTTAACAATTTCTCACGCGTAACTGGATCAGTAGAAGTAAAAAGGTAGAAACCAAAACAGGGTGTTTTTCGTACTTCTCTACTGGTCGTTTGGCTTTCACACTCATTCAGAGAGTTGGTTGTTTGTTTGTGGGTTTGGTGAAGGTTGAGATTACGAAATACGTTGTTGAAATTTTAATTAATACGGCTTTGAAAACAGTTATTGGCCTACAAATTGGATTTTAATAAACCTCACAAATACTCGCTCACACTTAGTTGCAGACAATGAAAACATCGCTCGAATCTAAACTTTTTGATTATCAAAGAATTTTAAATTCCCATTACAAAAAAAGAGAAAGAAGAAATATGAAGGGTATTTTTCTTGTAGTAGAGAATGGGTTAACAATATCAACAATCACAAATTTAATTAAAACTTGTTAATAAAAACAACACGAGAAATATCGCCAGACCCCACCAATCACAGGATTGCAAATGGTGTATGGAATGGCGTCTAGTACGAATACTACGATATATCTTCTTAAAGGCCAATTCATCAATTTATTTATTTAATACTTCAAACTGAGATTGGTGTTCAATTTAAGTTTTTGTTTTGTCTAGAGCTGCAAATCAAAAATCTTTTATTTGCCTTTATCTTACTGTTAAGTAAAAAATCCTCCAGTGATGGTAGGTCGGTGGTTGATGTTCGGTCCCTCCATAAAACAATTTCTTCCTTTTCATGCCAACGGCCGCTGGTAATGGCTTTGTACGGAAAACATATTTTTTTGTCTTATTTTCTTAACGAAAATTTACTTAAGACAGCTTTAGATTTGCATAATGAATTTACGAATTCGAGTACCAACTAACACCAACAGCAGCAGTAACAGCAAAGAGAGTCCTTCACATGGCGCCTGACGCGAACTGCTTGCTTGAGTGGATGTGGATGGATGGATTGATGGCTGACCGTGGAATTGTGATGTTGTCAAAGCTTCGTCATCTTGTATTATGACAGAAGAGGAAAAAGTTTTTGTTAATTTTGTCTTATTTGAATGGTTGGTAGATATCACAACAAATTCTAATTAATTTTCTAATAACGTCAACATTTTAATGAAACATTTTCTTTGTCCTTGAGAGGCGGACAAGAAATGGAGGAAATATGAATATCTTTTTATTTAAGAGAAAATGATTATTGATTTAAAGATTTAGAATTACATAATATATCTATAAATCGAACTAATTCTTTTTAATTTAAGTAAGATTTTAAACTTACGACGTGGCGTGTTTCCGCCAGGGGGATGATGAGATCCGTGCACCAGGAATTTCTTGATATGGACTAAGGCTAACCATCATATGAAGACCGTAGTCATGATTGGATTTTCAGTAGGAAAAGTGGAGCTTAATCACAAATTGTTTTTATACACTTTTTAAACCTTAACAATTGTCATATCTTTGTATTTGACTATCATTTAAATTGCACAGTTTTATTTTGCTATAGGCATTGCCTTTGTAACCCCTATTCTAACAATTGCGCAAATGGTTATAAAGGGTGTCCCAACAAGAACGCAAGATTTAAATTTTAAATAAAACACAGATATTAAAAAAAGAAATCGTGAAACTTTATTATATCGTAAAGTAGACAGAATGAGAAATCTAATGAAATTTTCAATGACCGTTTTGCATAAATGCTGCGGTATTTCATGATGAGTTTATCGGCAACATCAGCTTCCTGAGTCAAGTGAACTTTGTATCCATGAAAATGCAAATTTTTCGTCAAAATTCGTTGCATATCGGATTTGGAGACACCAATTTGCTGAGCTCGGTGTCGAATTGAGGTAGATTGAGTTTGAGCGACATCATCACGTACAGCTGTGACATTTTCGGTCGATCGACCTGGTCGAAGGCACGTTGTTGTCTTTACATCACTAACAGACCTAGTTTTGGCAAATTTGTCCATTAATCTCTTTACAGTTGACTCTTTTGAAGCATTATTGTGACCCCGAATTGATCACAATTTGCGAACTGTAGCCGCAAAACTTTCACCATTTTGGTAAAACAATTTCACAATGAGAATGCGTTGTTCATTCGTGTAGCGCTCTATTTTTACTAACCTCGTATCTTCTACTAGCAAACAATAATAATAATTTGAACAATTGCAAATGTCAAACAATGACACTTCGAATGACGCCAAATTTAAATCTTGCGTTCTTGTTGGGACACCCTTTACATTCACGGTCTACATGTAGTCGAAAAGATTACCTTTTCTGAAACTACTATCTCATCCGATACTGTAGAATCCTATTGTTCAGAGTTTTCAGTTGCTACGACATATGTAGCTTACTTGCAAAACCAAACCATATAAAAAGTGGCCCTTGTAAGATCAAGAATAGAATAGTTGTGTTTTGTTGATCACTCCTGAAAGAAGTTAACTTCACATTAAATACCAATAATTGTTCTCAAAAACAGACATTTTGTTGAAAAAGTCGAAAAACGCGCTATTGGTAATCAAAATTAGCACAAAGGTGAAAGAAAATTATTCCATGCTAATGCTAGTTGTATTGCCTTAATGGTTCAAAGCACATGTTAGGCGTTCAGAAGTTCTCTCTGACTCTACATCTTTATTCAATTGAGAGGTTTCCGAAACAAGCCTACTTGATCTTATATTGCAAATTACACATGAAGATTTGTCTAAATAAGCTTCCTTCCAAAAAGGTCTTATGGATATCGTCTAAACTCCAATTATGAAGAGATCAGAAAAGAGACAATAAAAGCAGGAAAAAGGAATGTTTGAAAACGAGTGATTCGAAGTGATATTTTGAGTTTTGGATACAGACAAATTTAACCGGAAATACAAGACTGTTTGATGATATTTGCTGAAAAATTCGTTAACATGGCAGCCACCACGTTATCGTGGTGCAAAAGCTACGCCTTTTTCGAAAAATTTGCTCCCTCAAACGCCATATGATGGCCAGATAATATGCTTTAATTATCACTCAACCTTTTTGGCAAGAATTCCGATCGCACAGTGCTATTATCAAAGAAAGCGCTTAACACTGCCTTGACATTTGTTCGAGTTTGATGTGGTTTTTTGGACTTCGACTCCTTAGCTTGTTGACTAGCTTGCATATCAAACTCGTTCGTTCATTTGCCATCACCAGTTATAATGCATTTAATGAAGGTGGGACCGAAATTGAGTCTCATTAGCTTGTCTTTAGCGATTTCCATTTGATTTAGGTTTTGAAGAAAATTTCGGTTTTTGCATAACTAGTCGAACAACGCGTTTCATACCAAAACAATCGTGTAAAATGTTAGAAATTGATTCGTGAGACATAGAAATTTCAGCGGATATTTCTCTCAAAATTCTCATTATGGACCATCACGGCGGGGCGAATACCTTTGCACTGTACCACTTACGAACTGTGATCAAAAAATAACCGTTATTTTCAATTTTCCAAAAAGTATATTTATTCATCAATAACTATCTTGTCCCCTTCAAATTAATCCCCCTCAGATATAATACACTTATGCTAGCGCTTTTTTCAATCCTCAAAACCTTCACATTTGAGCGAACTTGACGTGCTTTTTTCGGTCTTGGCTCTTCTGGACGCTTCCATTGGGATGATTGGGCTTTGGCTTCAATGTCATAGCCATACACCCATAATTCGTCACCAGTTATGACCTTTTTGAGGAAATCTGGACCGTCGTTGACGACGTTCAACAGCTCCTAAGCGATGTCCATGCGACGTTGTTTTTGCTCAAAATTTAGCAATTTTGGAACAATGTTCGCTGCCGCACGTTTCATGCCTAAAACATCCGTAAAAATTACTTGGCATGAGCAGAGCGATATGCCAACATCATCAGCAACCTCTCTAATAGTGATTCGACGATTATCCAAAATCATTTTCTTCACTGCTTCAATGTTTTCATCGGTTGTCGACATGCTCGGGCGACCAGGGGGAGCATCGTCATTGACATTTTTTCGGCCTTCCTTAAACCAGTTATACCACACGGTTATACTTGTGTTCTGCTCATAGTAGACTCGCCAAACTCTACAGTCAACATTTCAAATGTCCTTGCACATTAAATTTCATTTTTTACACAAAACTTTTTAATACAGTTTCTTTGATCGATAATTTTTCGAATAGTAAAAAATCGAAGATCACACCAAAACACGACTAATCTTTTTATCTGTCAAAACCAAACTGACAAAACGGCTGACATTGTCAAGATGTATAACAGACATGTGTACCAACATAACAGAAAAAAATGCGAAAATCGAACATACGTAACTCACGAAACTTGAAAATAATGGTTATTTTCTGATCACACCTCGTATATGCACGTATTGTTGATAAAGTTTATTCAACATATGCTACAAACACTTTAGGTTATTTGGCACACGAAATTCCACATGCAAAGCAAAATTTGAGACAAATCTTCTGATCGATACTTTTATCCATTATAAAAATTGCAAAACACACTTGAAGTGAACTGATAACATCGAGCAAACTAGATGACAAATCACACTCAAACCAAGCGTCAGTATAGAGAATAGTCGTGTCAACTTGGCGACAAAAAAAATTTCAACAATCCTTTTAAGCGAACTTTTTAAATAAGCAATTCTTGGTATTTTTCTGAGAGAATGTGTGTTTGAAATAAATGATATTAGGTGC
Organism: Philornis downsi; assembly: GCA_019455685.1. Taxonomy (NCBI): domain Eukaryota; kingdom Metazoa; phylum Arthropoda; class Insecta; order Diptera; family Muscidae; genus Philornis; species Philornis downsi. The sequence continues at coordinate 46,494 of JAHXMU010024690.1, forward strand.
ATATACGCCCTTACATTGTGCCTTCATTTAGTATTCATTACAAATTATTGTACCTATTCAACCCACTGATAACGAGATGCCCGATATATAAAAATGATTCAGTAAATTTGAAGAATGGAATTTAGCATGAAAAAAACGGGAAAAAGTAGCCAGATTTTGATTTCGACGTCACTTAATAAAACGTAGCGGTATATTAAAAAATGATATTTTGACCTTCTCTTTCATTAAAGTGGTTATGAAATAAATTCCTTTGGTAGAGCTTCTCACATTCAGAGAGGTTGCACGCATTTTATTCTTCGGCTTACTCAACGGGACTTACAGTGTAGCGATGATTCCGAACGTCACAGTTTGCGAAAAATTTACAACACTTGTCGATTACTTGACTACTCAAAGAGTTCCTCAAACACATCGTGGCGACCACCGCTCAAATTATGATATGCGGCTGTATGCGGGGTTCAACCTTCTATAATGCAAACGGTAGTCATCCCTACTAGCCATCGCGCCACGGTCGGTCATAACGTATGCGATATAGCTTTTAAAATGGACATAAGAAATTCATAAAAACTAAAAATTTTGATCTGTTGCTTTGTACGAGGCATGTTCAAAAAAAAAGATGAATTTTCAAGTTTCACGGGCTTTCGATCATTATTTTTTTTT